>CAEGAE010086619.1:0-44946 GCA_903067095.1 Girardinus metallicus | reverse complement strand
TATCTATCTATCTATCTATCTATCTATCTATCTATCTATCTATCTATCTATCTATCTATCTATCTATCTATCTATCTGTCTCTCTGTCTCTCTGTCTCTCTGTCTGTCTCTCTCTCTGTCTCTCTCTCTGTCTCTCTGTTTGTCTGTGCTGAAGTACAGCATCCCCACATCACATATTACTGATGATCCCATCCCTAATATGTTTCAGCTTAGGAATGGCGTGATCAAGGTAAAGTGCAGTTAGTAATACATCATCACTTAAGGAGTTGTCGATATTGAGCAGGAACAATTCAAGTTTGATTTATGCCACAGTCAGCGCCATCAAAACAATGTTTTCTGAACTTTGCAAAGAGAAGGAGTTGACATGCCATCACCACTCCCGAATACGTGTGACCAACACATTAATCATAAGAGGTCCAATCCTCTCCTGTGTCCAATTCGGCGGTGATTCTCTAGTGCAGCACTGTGGCAATGTTTAGACAGAGCTGGGCATAATTATCTTTTTTGTGTACTTTAATAAGGAGACATCCGAGTGCTTGGATGACAGGAGTGCACATGCACACGCCACCAAACTATCGTACAGTGATATTATCCCCTTCATTCTGTGTAATTAAAACATAAATAATTAAATGCCACTAACTAACGTAACTCATATGCAAATTTAGATGATTTAGTGAGTTGAAGAACACAGGGATTTTTTTTTTTTGCCAAATTGGGGCCATTTGATGCTGACCTTTGGAAATGTTATTTTGAATGCAATGTGATGGCGCTGTTTAATTTGAAGAGGTGCTTATCCCAAAGTCAACATCTTACTTCTGTTTTCCTGACGCACACTCAGTCACCATATATTAGGCAGTAGCCTGGCAACCACAAGAGTAGAGCTGTACCAAATGGATATGTTTGCAATATGACGGGCCCAGTGCACTCCTTACTGCTGACCTGCCTGCCATTTTGTTTCTGTCCTGTGAAGGTGTCAGTGATAAACGTTACCTTGTCTCAGCAGGTGTGCCTGTATGGAGGGCCCTGCGGCACGGAGGGGGTCACCAACCCCAACAGTTTTTTTTCCCAGTTATTTGAATAATGGGCCATTAGGACTGCTGGATATCTGATGTTAAAGTAGCCGTATGTGTCTCCTAGATAAAAGACATAATTACCTGAAAGAGGGAGGATGTGTTGGTCCACACTTTTCCTCAGCTGGACTGCAAGGCTCAGAAACTGGCACACACTCCTGCCATTAGATGGCGACAGAGGGAAAGAGTAGAGTTGTTTTCTAGAGGTGGAAAGACTTATCAAGGATTGCACACACAAACAGCAGCACAAATTTTCTGAAAATGTTAATGAAAAATCAAATTAGGAACACCAATTATATCTTTAAAATGATGTTTTTAAAAACTTTCAGATTAGTTATAATTTGGGACATTTAACTACATTTAAATAAAATGTGCTTTGATTCTTCTACTTCTTTTCTGATACAGGATTTTTTCAGATTTAGATTATATTTATAAAAACTAATTATAGTTCTCACAATTAATGTTTTCCTAGAACACACTGTACATATTTAAAGCCATTTTTACTATTGTCTTTGTTGAATTTCATAGTATCATGATGAAGAGAGAGTTGGCAATTTGTTTTAAAAGGAGGAAGAGTTGTCCTTTTCTATCATCATTGTGGATCCCTTTTGCCTTTCAGAAACCTGGTTCAAGAGAGACTTGCCTTGCTTTCACCGAAAACGTGGATACAAAATTTAGAGTAGTATTCATATGAACTACAAAGATTGCCAATTAAAGATGAGTTCTTTATCATTTATTTGCCCTTGGGTTTTTATTCCTCAATTGCTATCACCTTATAAAAGCATCCTTTTAGTGCAAAGAATAGAAGCCCATTTTCATGACCTCCTCTAATGCATTTCCATCCATCTTCACTGCCTCAAAAAAAGTTTTCACCTCTCCACAAAACATGTTAATTGCCATCATGAGGCTGGTATAAAGAAAATATCTACACGTTAATTATCCAAATATGTTGGCAACCCATCTGCAGAAAGCCATTGAAATTACTAAATTGTGTTTTTTTTTCCTTTTCGGCTTTCATTTTGGACACATTGTTAATCAAAAGGCTTCAGAAATGTGCAGATGGGTAATCCTTATGTTTGCAAGGAGCAGCTTGGTTCAAGGTGACTGTTTCATGCTCCCAAGCCCTTCTGTTTCTCCTATTGTGTTACTTTGGTTACATATCCTGATGGGCTGTTCACTGTACCCAAATAGGGACTTTGCTTGCACACATGCAGACTCCCACATAGAAAAAAATAACTCACACAGTTGTAAAGATTCATGCACTCTTCTCTACATGCAGCTGAAGCTATAACCCCAGTGTTATAATTTATTTTTATTTTTGTTTCATTAATTAGAGTCAGGCTTTAAGGTATAAAAAGTGTTTTCTTAGAGTAAGAGAAGTGTTTTCTTGCCTAAAACATGAATAATAAAGTAAATAATAAAAGGCTGACAGTTACAACACAACAAAACAGTTTAGGGTTTTAGTTTAGGGTTAAAGATATAAAACTGAATGCTTAACCTTTTAGATTTTATGTGGCACACTGACATAAAATTTTATTAATTGTTCAAATTAATGTTTTTTTTTTTTTGTGCATACAACCAAATAATAAACAAGTCAAGGAAACTTGTTTTAAGAACATTTTATAATCTTTACGTGATGCATGTTAAACCACATCTAAGCTGATGTGGTTTTGACATTTAAGGCGTTGGATTTTCAGAATTACTTTATGAATCTTAAAACTTAAAAAGCCAATTTCAAGACCTGAAAATTTCAAAAATATTTTGATTTCAATTTTTTTTTTTTTTTATTATTCACTAATTAACTATTCACTAATATTTGGGTTTTTTTTATTTGGTTTCCTTTACCCTTTTGTTATGTTGCAGGTCAAATTGACCCATTTGAAAGTTTAAAATGTTTTTAAAAACAGTTGGAAGTATTTTTTTTGCATGAAACTTTTTCTATTTGTCTGAATAGGTACACTCTACATATAAATTGAAAATGTATTCATTTTGCACATCATTTCTTTTTCAAGTTGAGCAGAGACTCAAGGAACTTAATAAGTAATCTGACTTCCTGCCACACTATGTAATATTTATCACAATTCCTTTGTGGTTTGTTGAACATTGATTAAACAAAAACAAACATCAGATTTTTTGAAGAGTTAGGAAACTCGCCAGAGGCTTGTTACTATGACATAACGGACCATGACAGTGGTTTGTTTACATTTCAAGGTACTGAAACAGTGTGTTCTCCCAGAAGAGAAAGTAAGAAAGATGGACTGCAGTTACAAAGAGAATCATTTTCCATTTATACTTTACAAAGTCCAAAACCATCAGTTTATGTAAGTAAAACAACTTTTCCAATTATAATATTGAAACTCAGCATTAACTCCCACATTTTGTGATTAACTTAATAAATTATTTGATTTAAATTCTTTATGAAAGCACACATTCTTAATTGTTCCTGGAGATACAGTTGAAAGACGGGTTCACAAGTTTAAAGTTAAAGGAGCAGTGGTAACATCACTTGGATGTACCAGCAAGAGAAGGCTAACAGATTCTTGAGGAGGCAACTTCTGCAGAAGACAAGCAGTTATACTTACTGGTAGCAACCATGTAGGTTTCAGTTATCACAGTAAGCTGCAAACTAAGCATTAAAGGGTCACTGCCTGAACTCCATGTTGTATTCCACTACTAACACACACGCTCATAAGTGGTTAACCCCAAATTGTTCACAAGTCTGGAAATAATCTAAAGTGGTTAAAAGAATTTATGTTGTGGCACTATTCACTAATATTCTAAGTTTACAAACCTAAGGATTAATAAAATGTCTAAAGCAGCGAATAGTGAAGCACAGCAGTGGCTCAGAGATTCTTTGGGGCTGTTTTGCATCCTTTAACATAAGATATTTGCAGAACGTGAAGGGACAGAAGAATGCGATCAAGTATAAGAAAATTCTAGGATAAAATGCCTTCTGTGTAGAAGCCTTAGCTTGAGCGTCAATGGACCTTGGCTTTTTTTTTCTGTGAAATGTCTTGAAAAATAAAAGGGTGGCTGTCATAGTTTCCTTAACGTGAACTTTTTAGAACACGTCTGGTGGAATGTGAAAGAGTCGACTGCAACACAACAAAGAAAAAAGAATGTAACTGAACTGGACATGTCGAGGGTGAAGCAAATCCTTAGATTATTTGTTGTAAAATACAGGAGACATTCTCCACTTGAAGTACCTGCAAGAACTCCTTCTATATTTTGTTCTCTCAGCTTTATAGTACTGTTAATTTCTGGTTGCTTAATAAAGTTCAAACACTTAAGTGGCTCTGTTGGATTTTTTTGCACTAAGTGAAATTCTAAGATTACCTGTGTTACCTTTGCCAAAGAGGTTTTAGAAATGTATTTCATGGAAAGATACATTTGTAAGAATGAATGACCTTCATGTCTACCTTTTATAATTTCAATTTGTTTTGTCAATCTTTGGGTTTCTATTGAAAAACAAGAGTTATATTCATGCAACCCTGCTTCAGGGTGGACACACTGTGGAAGGTAACATACGATGTCTTTGTAATGCTTTGAAACCTTTTTCTCAAAATCCGCTCAGTTCTGCTGAAGAGAAGACACGAGGCCAACCTTGGGTCTGCTTGCAATGATCTATCCTTGACTTGTGCTCTGATATTTTTGTTTTGGAGTATGGAGATATTGGAAGATTAAAGTAACTGAACTATTACTATCAGTATTTCTTCGCTTTAAGTTTTCACAGAAGATTGAAAATATCTCCCACAGATTTACACAGGCTGTCTGCATTGACAAACTATCAGAGCTGATCTACTGTAAGGCTTGTCTCAATTCATGTGCAGGTCTTTATTCATTCGCAATTTGATTTGAAAGGGTTTTTCAAAGGCCTCTCCAACAAAGAATGCTTCCTACTGTAAAGGTGGTGTAACCACTCGCAGCTAAATGACCTTATTGTCTCTAATCCTGTGGCAGGATGCACCTCTCACAGCAGTACCTTCTCTAACCAAAACACAAAACTCAATAACAACAATACCATAACAACCCAGACACATTTCTACTTTTAGAAAAATTATGCGAGTTATGTATTATACCAAATGGATCATATGTAACACATATGTTACGTTTTTTTTCTTAAATAGTGCTATCAACTTGCACAGATTTGAATTGTGACATATATGTAATGTTAATATTTCCATTTTAGGAAATTAATTCCCTAGGCATTTTCTTGCTTATTGTCACAAAATGTACTTTTTATTTGCAACTTCCTAACATGTTTTTCTGGTCAAGACTTCTTCATCTCCAGTCTTAGAGCCTCCAAAGTATTTTCTACAAAGTGTTTCTACTTTCCTCAATGAATGGGAGTTCAAACGGAGAGGAGAATAAGAATTCATCAGCAAAAACTTTGTAACTGTGGTAAAATTAATAGGTTTTTGTATTATTATTATACCAAAACATCACCTTCAATCCCAAATGAGCTCTTCTTCCAATTGGCACCGCAATGAACATGAAAATCATGGAGAATTTCATAGGATGAGTAGTAGGCCCAGGTTTTTAATCTCCAACGGTGGGGATGGCCCTATTGAGTTGTGTATGTCCCTAAAAGACACAGTTTGCTCATTAAAGGAGTTGTATTCATCTGTGATGATATCTAGGAATTATTTCTGCCAGACATATCAAGCCAAGGATGGATTTTCCAATTCTTATCCTTCACAATTCTATTTGACAAATCTAAACGGACATTGCTGAGATGCCAATAAGATCTGAAATCTAATGTGTTGTCTTCCGCTACTGGACAATTTGCCAAATGTCAGGAAATTCAGAATATTGCAAAAATGATTGAATACCCATATCCAGGTAGAGGCCTATTAGTATTTCTATTTTTTCAACCATGGTGTTAATATTTCAATCACTGTTAGATTCTTGTGCACTATTTAAATTTGCATGTTCCAATGTCAACTGCGACATTTCTTATGAGTTGAACTTTCTGTTGTACTACACTGGATCTCATCAGCAGATTTAGAGCATGGTATCCTGGATGTGAGTCTAAGGGTTTAAAAACATTTATTTCTCCAAGAAAATTTTTGCCCTTGATGATTGGCTTTGATTTGGCCTTCATGTGATTCTGTATCTAAATCATTGGATTCACATGTATCTGAATTGCTTGACCCATTTGGTTTTTCACTCACCAAATTTTTGTTGAGGATGTACTTAGGGTGTTTGAGATATACATTTAAGCTAATTTAAGAACTCTCAAACTCTCTGTCCTGTCCAGTGATAAACTCTAATGCATCTTGAACACTATATTATTAATATTTTTCCATTTTACAAAAAAAGACAATAAAACACGGGGTAAATGGGAAAGTAACTTGACTAAAGCTAAGTTAAAGTTCCATCACATATTTCAGTCATTTCATAAATTTTCATACTGACATAAATACATGCCTTAAAAAGAAAAAATAGAGAATATATTAATCTTAAATATCTGAATAAGCTAAATTGACTAAGCAGGTGATTAGTTCTCATCTTATTGTGACAAATATGTCACATTAAATTTATCTTTACAATTAGAAGTTTAATGCCTGATGTGACATATATGTCACAACTGTACTTGACAAACCTATTTCCTATCAAATTGTTTTATAAATGCTGTCAAACCAGGTTATATGTGGGATAAGACATCTTATCTGAGGATTAGAGTTGTTGAACTGGTGAAAACTCACTTTTGCTAAAGAAAACAAAGTTTCCCAAATCAACTTACAGTCACATTAGCTAACCAGGTGCACAAATACTTTGAAAATTGTGTCTTCAGTACACAGAGTGCCTCACTGATTACTACAGAGTGTTCAATAAATGCTATTTGAGGACTCTATGTGTTAAAAGTCAACATTAAACTTTAAAAATAAACTTTTCTCAGAGTTAAGATGGTAAGTTAAGTTAAAAAACAGCATTTTATATGAATCAATGTCTATTCACTCTCAATATTGGACAAAGCTGAAGAGGATATAGCAAGGCCACTCTAGTCAACTGATAAGCAAAGCAAACAAACTAAGAAAATCAGCTAACAGCAACTAGTTAAATGAAAGCTGCAACAAAATGGGGTCAGTTATTTTTCGAATAAAACTAAACAAAATCTAGAACTTGCCAAGTGACTGTTTATAAGTGGAAAGTTGCTTGGATGACCCAAATTAGAGCTGTAATGTAAAACCTTTGGGAGTAAATAAAAGAACTTAAAGTTTCAAAACTTACCAGATATTTAATGAACAGAGCAAAAACTTTAGGGAAAGAACAAGTGAAAATAGGGCCCATTATGGGTTAGACAGTTTCAGAACTGTCTTACCCTGTGAGCACCAGTGCTCAACAGGAGCCACCTCCTCTCTGCCTGAGGAACTATCGTTTTGGCTCCAAAAGTTGTTATGTCCGTCTGGAGGATTCTCCTGGTATCAGCTTTGGATTCAGAACCAGGTGACCTTCTTGAAAAAAGTCACTGAGAATGAAACTCTCAGAAGGACATCCATAAAAAATAAATGAATAACTTAACCTGATATATTTAGCAAAACATCAAATGTAACCATAGCTCTGAGCTCTAGCCAAAGAAGAAATTGGAGAAGATTTGCATTGCAAAACCCTTTCACATCCATTCCTATGAAGATCTGACTTCTGCTTGGACTTGGTCCACCAGGACGGCTTAAAGTGCTACATAATACACATCCTACGTCTTAACGGGAGTGTAGAGTTTGTCAAATACAGTGTTGTTCTTTCATGCTATCAGAAGAAATTGCCAGTGGGAGATTTTACCCAAACAGTTTCAAGATTATAGAGAAAAACATCTCAGTATGAGAAACATGGTTTATTTTGGCTGAAGTAAGAGTTGAATTAGCTTAAGTCGTACAATTCAGCTGGTCAGCTGAAATGGACTGGAGATCAAAGAGTTTATGGAGATTAAAGGTGAAAATTTCATCACTGACTTACACTACAGTGGTTATAACAACGATATAATGTGTCCATCTTGAAAGATAATTGAAGTCCACAGCTTTGGAATCGACACTTTTAGGAGACCTTTTTGCTTGTTGAAGCCACAGAAGTGTATAATGATAAAGCTGTCTAAGATCAAGGCAGCTTCAGAGACATAAATCTGGTGCTTGCTTTTCAATTTGTTAACAGTACTTACAACATGCATGTCTGAAGGATAGATCCAGCCAGTTTCTTCATTTGTGTCTTTGGATTTCTGCAGCTATAGCATCCACATTATCCTGGCTTTCTAATGGCATCTGACTCAGTCTGATGGTTCTTAAGAGAAGATTGTGATTATTTTGGTCTTCATCATTATTTGTGGCTAAAAGGTTTTCACACGTCTTACCCAGACAGGGCCTTTTCTTTTATAACTGCATGCCACGGGGGCCAACAGGCTTACAGAACATGTTGGCTGGCCCGTGACCTCAGCAGCAGCATTTACAAATGGCTATATGGCTCCTCAAGGCTGAGCACTGACCTTGCACCAAAGGATTAGCTCTGAAAAAGAGGTATTCGAGTATAAAGTTATTCATGTCAAGTAAGGCCCACGAAACCCTTCCATGCAACCCATAAATCTGATATTTTGATGGAAAATACCAGACATTTTATGGGTGCCCTTGAGGAACTTTTTATTTCTTTCACTCAGTTAACACTTGGTCAGAACTCACCACTTTCATACTCATTGTTCTGTTTCTTCTCTTCATCCTCAGTTTGTAATAGCAGGGCAAAAATGTTAAGTTTCATCACCCTGCACTCAACTGCTCCTCAAATTCACAATGTTCTGTTGTCATTTGAGAGATGGGCTATTTCACAACTGCGCAGAATTGGGCACTTTGTTGGAAAACAACTCAGTTCCTCTTACTAAGAGCTAAAAACTGCCATCTACTCGATCTAAACCTCAGTGAGTGCATGTATTTGTGAGAAAAAATTACCATGCTGATAGGTCTGGCTATGATCGCGTACGAGAACAAGTGTGTCCTCAGGTTTAATTAAACTTTTTTTTTTCAAAGTGTATCTTCCTGGTGAAATCAACCTCATCCATTCCTGCATTTGTGTGTCGAGAAGCTTGCCCTCTTTTAGTCCTCCTTGAGCAGTCGATACATTAAAACTTGAACTGATTGATTTCAAAATAGCTGTGGCATCAGTGTTCTTACAAAGCCATTAACCACATCTGAAGTATGTTAGTCATCAAGCTCTGGGCCTGGGATTGATAATAGCTTGACCGCCAAGGCCTATCTTACCCATCCTTTTGCAGGAGGTCTTGTATTTAGCACCTAGAGCACTTGTGGCACATCTCAAACAGCGTTGGGGCATTCACAGAGCGGCTGAGTGGAAAGCTTTTTTTTTTCACATTTGTCTCAACCTCATGAATACATTCCAAGTCTAACTAACTGCTTTGCCTTAATGTGGAATTTCAAAGAAGGTATGAGACCAATTTATTTATATGTTAGCATCTTAGTGATACTCTTGAAGACAGCAGCTGTAGGCATGATAATCTGTCTTTCATCAACAAAGTGGCCCAGCACAAAACCCATCAGTAGTGTATTCTCTATTGATTGATGGCCGCTCCTGCTCTACTAGGCAACACCATTATCATCATGCATAGATTCCAGGTTGCCCACAATAAAATCATTGTCTTGATTTGAGGTATTCACTCTCAACGTGTCATTATAGCACAATTGGTGTTTGCCTCATATTGCTTTCTTCCTGCCTGGACAATTACCTGCATTCCCCGCCATCATCGTGAGGCAATATTCACACAGAAAAAAATGTGGCCTCTCCTCTGCTCATCTTTAGAGGCAATAGGTGTGAAGTTGACTTAAGGAGACCTATTTTAGCTTGGAAAAAACATTCCAAATTTAACATTTCTTCCAAAATATCAAAATACTCCCGTAACAGGTAGATGTGCATTAAACAAGACTGGGTAAAAAGATATTAGCAAAATAAGAGAGAAAGCCCCTGAAAGGTTTACTTAAAATATTCAAAATGTGTTTTAACGCACATCAACAGTGTTTGACTGATTGACTAATAATAATAATAATAATAATAATAATAATAATAATAATAATAATAATAATAATTAATAATAATAATAATGGATAACTCTGCTTGCTCTCACTGTTCCAGGTGTTTCCATTGTGGATGTTGCCAATATGTGTAAGTCGCATGTCCCTCCTGGGAGCTGACCTGGTTATCAATCATTGTATCAGGGTATCTAATGTAAACGCAACTGTGGTGTGGATAACATGCCACATCTGCTCTTTAGACTGCGCCGCTTCTTGGTTACCAAGCGATTTATTAGAGCGCCCTGGGTGAGGAATAATAGGTGGCGGCGTAAAGACCAACCGGCAGCGCTTCCATAGGCGTACAATTATCTCTTAAAACAAGCTGTTTGGACAATATCATTTACCATCATTGCGCACCGGATAGTTCCGTGTCCCCCAAAAACATCTCGAAAGGAGAAAACTTGCCATGTGGGTTTAAAAGCACCGTGCTCTGGAGGGGGATGTTGTGTTTGCGCTCAGGGCCAATTTATTGCAGATGAACATATGGCCAATATTTTGTCTCACGTCACACCAAGGGGGAAAACAAACACCGCACAATGTTAGCGAGTCAGCAAGTGCACAGCCACTTGGCCAGCTATGCAAACTCTCTTTGACAATATGAGAAGAGGAGCACTTGCTTTCTGGGTATATAAACCACATCAGGCTTATCTCTGCACGCACTCCTGACTCCCATTTGGAGATATTTCATTAACTCTACTGCGCTGTCCTAACGCTGCCAACACAGAGACACCTTCCAGTTTAGGTAAGCGCATTGGCTGCTCCAGTCAGCTCTGCACACCGACATTTGTGATGATACATCTTCACGGAGACAACTGGTTTTCTTTGTCTAGTATTTCTGTTTTCTTTTATTAATAATATTGAGCTACACACACCTTGATAAGAAGGACCCTGATCAGGCTGCGTTTTCATTCTGTCTTTGGCCAATCTGTGTTTGGTATAGGCCCGTGGTTTTAGGGCACAGTAGCTGGTGATCATTACGCACTCACCTGAGGAGTCCATGCTTGGTTGGGCATTATTGTTGAGATCAAAGTGGCCTGCACCTTCGAAGGCTAATGGTTCTCAAGGCTAATGATGTGGGCAAACCTACAAAAAGGAAAATCTAATCCTAACAAACAAAAATAACTCTTTTATGCAGATTAAAGAAAAGCAGGCTTTCTGCAAAAATACAAAATAAAAAGCTCCTTTGGTGATTTAAATCAGAGTCACAATTTAAGTAACTCAAAATGCAACTGCACCTTAACGTTATTATTCAGACTTTTTTTCTGTAATTAATCAAATTAACTTTGGAGATAGGTTAACTAGAACAATGAGCGTCAAGATCTGGATTATTTTTGCTAAATTATAACTTAATCAAGATAGCATTTACCCCTCTAAAAACTATCCATGTTCACATGCATCTAGTGCCAAAACAGTGATTGAGGGTCTTTTTGGACACATTTTCATTGTTTTCTATTTGATTTTTATTTGTTCTTTTTTCATTCGTTTTAAATAAATTTTGTCCTTATTTGAGAATGCTGAATTGATTTATGGACTTGATTAGTTAATAAGATAAACTTAAATATCTAAATTTAAAACAAAAGTTGCTCTCCCACCATATTAAGACAGAAGATATTAGTTACATTTTCCCCCCTTTTGTGATGTAATCAAGTCAGAAGTCAGTGAAAGAAGAATGACTTTTTTGAAGTTTTCAAATTCAGTTCTTTGAAAACTTTACAAAGTGAAGATAAAGACTTTATAACCCAGCTGTATATGTGCTGTATTGTATTGTATAAATGTTAGTGAAATAAAATTGTACCACTGGATAGTTTCTTTAAATGAATGTCGAAACATAACAAAAAAAATAATGTGCCTTGTGCAGTTTAATGACCATAACCTCACCACATACTGCCTTATGCGCCTGTACAACAGACATATCGTTTCCTTCAAGTTGTTTAATCTGTTAACCCCCTGTTGTTTCTTAATTTTACCGGTAGAGACCGCTAGAGCTCTACAGATGTCAACAGCTGTTAATGTTATTACCACTCTCACAAACAAGACAATCCACAAGGAGGATAAGTTATCTGCTGTTTCTTGTGCCATTCAGAAGCAGCCACATCAAACTCGCCTAAAGGAAAATATTTTATTTTATTTCAATACTTTTTGGTGTGTTGTTTTTTTTTTATTATGGCATTAATATCGTCTTGTTACAAGTAATGGTTGCCCCTTTGAATAGGAATCTGAGTTCCCCCCCGATCCCCCTCATAAGTGCCAATGCCAGTGCGACACTGAAAAAAGGAAGTGATTAAAAAATAACAAGCGTCTTTTTTTTCCAGCGATTCGTCTTTACACACACAGGGGAAAGATTAGGGCGAATGGCTCAGCGTGGCATGAAATTCGGCGTTACAAATAAACTGGTGGTTTAACAAATGAAGGCATCTCCTCGGGTCATGGGCGCGACTCCATAATCTCGCAGTGACATGTTTAATCATCATAGAAAGGAAGACGAATAAAGCTTTTTTTTTTTTTTTTTTTTTTTTTTTTTTTTGCCTGGGAGGGAAGGAAGGTTGGCTTTCTGAGGAATAAAAACGTAAAAAAAAAAAAAAAATCTTCCCCTGAAGCAGTGTCCCCGGGCCATCTTGGCCGCAATAAATAAAGCAGCACCCGTCTTTACCTTCCTTTAATATATTGGCTTTTAATCATAGGAGGGCTTGTCACTCTGTACATTTATCACGGCTGCCCTGAGGCAGACGGGGTTACCTTTATCAAAGCCCAACTCCTTCCCTCAGGCGTCCCAACACGCTGGAACTCAGCGATTAAAAGGGGAAGCACTGATCAACATTATTATGGATCCTCCTGCGGCATTCTTATTTGCGCTTTCAATCGAAAGATGTATTCAATCAGGCATATAAACCCCCCTTTCTTTACTTATTTGAGAACAATCGTGGGCATGAATTTTTTGGAGGGAATTATAATTAATCAGCCTGGATTCAAGTTTTTTTTTTTTTTTTTTTTTTTAATTATTATTATTATCATCATTTTTTGAGGGAGGATTTGTCCGAAATATTAATTGTTTTTGAATGAGTGTTGCATTGAATAAAAACAAAACGAGCTTGAATACTGATCCATTCTGCTCTGCAGCTAACATTAAAATGGGAACAATGGTTTTAGCATAGTGACAGCAGGAGTTATCACATGAAACAAACAAAAAAAACAAAAACAAAAAAAAAAAACAGATTGCTCTTGTGTATGCACTCTGAGCAGTTTGCTGCACAAAAAGTCATTTGATTTTGAGAAATTTTGTCTATACATTTCTGCAGCGAAGTGATATAATACAGCAACTTTGCACCTCCCTTATTGTCCTCTAAATCCTGACACATCTGCACCTGAGAGGCCCTTCCTAAGCACTATCTTCTGTGAGGAGTCATACGGTCTTCACGGATATACAGCTGCAAAATT
This sequence comes from Girardinus metallicus, assembly GCA_903067095.1. NCBI lineage: Eukaryota > Metazoa > Chordata > Actinopteri > Cyprinodontiformes > Poeciliidae > Girardinus > Girardinus metallicus. The sequence goes on along the minus strand of CAEGAE010086619.1, from coordinate 31,376 downwards.
ACTTAAACTTTGAGGCTGTGACGCAGACTGCCTTTAAAAATTGTATCCATCCCCAATAATAGTGAAAAAGAAAAAAGAGCCATAAGAAACGCAGCACGTATCTGTTACAATGCATAGCAATTTATACAAAATTGACAACTTGTGACTATGTTCGTTTTAAAATTTATGTATACTCTAAATGTAGCTTTTGCGCGTTCAGTGTCTTTTATGTTCAACTGGAAGCGATTTTCTGTCAAGACGTCCTCTTCTGCAAAATAATAAAATAAAATTAAAAAAAAAAACAGTCTGTACACTGGCTACTGTGACAGAGGCGAGAGGCCTGTTTGAACTACCTGCGAAAGTAAACAGGTAAACACAGTGTGATAGGCTCTCCAAGTGGAGTGCGTCCACTTAGCCAGTGCACATTTACCTTTTCTTTAGGAAACCCTCGGCTCAATTGATCAAATAGCAGCTTGGTATATCCCCAGCAACTGAGCAGAGTCTGCAGCCCAGTGCCTTAAACCAAAAACCCACTGCTACTACTCCCCCCACCTCCTTCCTTGTCACCGTCGCGGGATGTCACGGGTGACAACCCTGCGTGCTCAAACATACCCTGATTTGGCTCCACGCACTTTTTAAGGCACTGAGTAAATCTCAGCGAAATAAAGCCCCGCATGGGCCAAGTGAGTTTCCTGATGAGGTGCGCGCATTGAGTCCCATGCCGCCTGCCTGGGCCGTTCCCCCGTGATGCGTGAAGCTCCCTGGGTGTCTGCTGTGGGCTGCATGTCCCTTCACAGTTCGGATTTAGCTGTGCAGCATTACTCGCTGGATCAGGTCAGTAACCTCTCTCTCCCCCAGCATAGAGAGGCTCAGGCTCAACTCGAGTTTGTCCATGCAGCCCGCTCAGCTCAAAGGAGTCTTTGTGGGATGTTGAGACTTGTGATTAATTCTGTCAGTTTCGGTAAAATATTTACCTCAGGCCTATGCTCTACTTTGAGAACAAAGAGTGATCGAAAGCAATATCTAAACTATTATTATTATTATTATTATTATTATTATTATTATTATTATTATTATTATTATTATTATTATTATTATTATACATATATCATCAATAATAATAATAATAATAATAATAATAATAATAATAATAACAATAAAATTATTGCAATTCCCCAAGTTTGATTGACTCTTCTGCTACATTCTGCTGAGCTACAAGGAACTAAAAAGACACAATAGTTGCTGCTTTCGTAAAGGAGACAGACTGTGTTCCTAAGTCCGTGTGTTCAAGCAATATGTGTGTATGTTGAGATGAAGGACTTTCCTTAATATTGTGGAAGGATCCTGGAATTGAATGAAGAGATAGTCCATTGAAAGCAGTTGAATGCCATGACAACTACGAACAATCTCAGATTTATTCCAAACAGTTAGAAAGCATTGTGCGCGGGGCGTCAATCATCCATTATTTCGGGCCCTGAAATAAATGCAAAAACTGCGGCCGGACAAAAGCTTCCAACGGGAGCCGGACATTTGTCTACATTTCCCCCATTGTCTGCAGCTTAGCAATCGGTTTGTATTTGTGTTTGCCCGGGCCCGACCACCCAGGATGCGCAGAGGACCTGCTGAAAAACGCCGCAACATTGTCACCCACATCACATAGCCCTACTGGATGAGGGAGGCTGAGGGAAGAGAGCGAAAAGGGGAGTGTGTGTGTGTGGGGGGGGGGGGGGAGTCTTGGAGAGGAGGAAAATAAAGTAAGCAACAATGATACTCAGATTTCACAAGGGGGAAGAAAAGAAGCAAGATGGAGCAACTCAAATGAAGCTACACAGGCTGAAAGTAAATATCACACTGGAGAGATTTATCATGAACAAATGCAATAAAATAGAAAGGTGTGTAAGTTTTTTACAATATGAACCATCACAAATAAAAATTAATAATAATTTATTATTATTATTATTATTATTATTATTATTATTATTATTATTATTATTATTATTATTATTATTATTATTGCAGATGAGCCTGAAATGCATGATTAGCGTCTTGTTTTAGTTTCGACACATCCTCTTGCCCTAAGCTGTGGCAAAAATATTGACATAAAAGGTTTACATAAATTATCCACTATTTAAACGACACTTTTTTTTCCCCTTTTCTTTTCTTTCCTTGTCTTTCCTTTTCTTTTCATTGTGTTTTTGTTTGTTTTCTCTTAAAACACAATAGTCCCATCCCTTCCGAGATGGTGGAATTGTGAGTAATTTTATTTTCTTATACTATAAAAGTAACAGGAGAAAGCTTCACTTGGATCAATTTGTTAGAACGGGGCTTTTTAAGTATTGTGAGAATAAAGCTACTTGGAGGTTCTTTGTATGTAAATAGGGTGTAAAAAAGGCCCTCCCCGTCTTTGTAATTAATTGACACGTTATACCACTCATCATGCTCTGAAGCACCAATGGTAGAGGCTCGGATCTCCCCAAAACCCACAATTTCACATCTGCAAACACTGTCTTCATCCACTTGACTCCTAAGACCCGCCCACACGTGGCCAACCTTTCGCGTTTTTTAATGCTTTTTCACTGCAGGTTCATGTGTTGAGACCAACCTTATATGGACTGATCAGGACAAGGTAATGGCTTATTTCCCTCTAGCACCCAGCAGTAGCACAGTATCCATGAGCCGCATATAGCACTTCAGCCACTTTGGCATCCTTCCTGGACTTACAGAGACCGAATCCACTGCTTCTTGCTTTGCTCATAGGCGATGGTTATCCACAGAGGCTGTTTTGACTGTACTTCAGCGTAGAGCGATACTTACTCATCAACATTTTTTCTCTGCTTTTTTTTTTCTCTCCTTGTTAGTTATTTTTTTTCTATTCTCACAACAGCGGATTGTTACGAAAAAAAAAAAAAAAAAAAAGCTGCTGCAAGCAACTTTTCCCTGCATATTTCCCCCCCTACCAGAATATGTCGTTGACCAACACAAAGACGGGCTTTTCTGTAAAGGACATTTTGGACCTTCCTGACACGAATGACGAGGACGGATCTATCACCGGAGCGGAAGAAGACACGGAGGGATCGGAGACCGCATCCACGACGAAAAACGGTGGAGTTTTGGTGCAAAGTCCTCTAGAAAACGTTCAAAATCTACCTTTAAAGAACCCCTTTTATGACAGTACTGACAATCCCTACACGCGATGGCTTGCTACTACGGACAGTATTCAGTATTCATGTAAGTAGAGTCATATATCCCCTCATTATTTTGTTATTTTGATCCAATGCGGGTAAATTAAGTGATGATTGATTGCATGCATGCTCATATTGCGCCCTAAGGATGCCCTTGGGTGGCGTGCGCTGTTCATCCTTATGCATCGTGCGCTGCACGTCTTAGAAAATGCATGCAGTGTTAAGGCTTAAGGCACTCTGCTTTTGCAAGTACTGTTCGAATAACAATAAACGGGGAAAAGCAAAGGGGTTTGAATTGAATTTCTGTCTCTGCTTTATTTCCAGCATCAGTTTTTCTTTTGGTGTAAAACCAGAGCGTTAAATTGTGAAGTAACGTTTAAGAAGACAATGCCCCTTTCACGCTTCACTGACTTTCTCTGTTTTCTTTGAAAGTCTGGATTATGTTGCCTTTTTGGAACAATGCTCTACACTGATATTAGTTTCATGTGTTGCATTTTGTCAAAAAATATCGCCCAGTTTCTATCTTTATGGAGATCTAAGAGTTCTGAATCATAACATGCGTGATAGACATTTGCTCCCCGGTAGTTCTTATTGAAAACGCATCCTGAATGTTTACTAAGCACTTAACGGCCTGTGTGTTTGTAAGAAATCTCTCTGAAAACTTCCCGACATAACATTTTGACAGTGTTTCTCCCGTTTCTTGTCGCAGTGCACGGTTTGTCCGCCAGCTCTCAGGACTCGGCCAAGTCTCCGGAGCCGTCTGCGGACGACGAATCTCCCGACAACGACAAGGAGACCTCCAGCAGCGGCGGCAGCGACTCGGGCAAGAAGCGGAAAAGGAGGGTGCTGTTCTCCAAGGCGCAAACCTATGAGTTGGAGCGCCGCTTCAGGCAACAGAGGTACCTGTCCGCCCCAGAGAGGGAGCACTTGGCCAGCCTCATCCGTCTCACCCCGACCCAGGTGAAGATCTGGTTCCAGAACCACCGGTATAAGATGAAGAGAGCCCGGGCCGAGAAAGGTATGGAAGTGACCCATCTCCCTTCTCCTCGGCGGGTGGCCGTGCCCGTCTTAGTCAGGGATGGGAAGCCTTGTCACACTCTTAAAGCTCAGGACCTGGCGGCCACTTTTCAGGCCGGGATTCCCTTCTCGGCGTATAGCGCTCAGTCGCTCCAACACATGCAGTATAACGCGCAGTACGGCGCCGCGGCCACACCGCAGTTCCCCACAGCACATCACTTGGTGCAAACGCAACAGTGGACTTGGTGAGAAAAAAAATATAGACACTTGGTTTGGAGGGTGGGCTGTAGGGTGTTTCACCGCAAAGAAAGAAAGGAAAAATAAAAAGAAAAAAACAGAAAAGACTTTTCATTTTTGCAGCTTGACTCATATATATACTACTACCATTTTTATTCGGGGCTCATGTGTGCGCCGTGTTTACATGTTTTCGTTAAGAGAACTGGGTCCAAAACTCTCCCTTATAGATTTTATTAAGAAATGTCAATGCTCTTCTTGTGACATATTTTTTTTTTTGTAAAGTATGTTGTGTGTTGGTTGTAGAGATGTTTTACTTTTTATTTTTATGTTTTTTTTTCCCCCTTTTGTCCCTTCGTGTTATTATCAGCACGTGCGAACCACTTTATAATTATAGAAAATTTTTAATTTCTTGCTTCTTTTATGGACCGAAAAAAAAAAAATATTTATGGCCATGAATAAAAACTGGCAAGTTTTCAGCCTTTTTTTTTTTTTTTGTTTTTCTTCCTTGTAAATATTTGCAGTCAGGTGGTGCATTTGGATGCAGCTCGGGATTTAAATTTCCAAATTTATTTTTTTGCGAACATGTGTGAGATGTGTAAAATAATCCGTGCTGACGCCGCAGTTAAAATGGACAAATATCTTCATTTTTAAAGTAATAACTTTTAAATAAAATATGACTGAAATGAGGCTTTGTTTTTGACAAGTGTCCCGTCGATTTCATTTTTAGAAGGGCGGAGAGAGCCAAATACTGGCTTGTGGCGCAGAAAGGGAATAAATCTCCAGCGCACTTCAACTCTCTTTCCCCCATTTAGTCAAATTTAATCCGAGGAATATTTTTTCTCTGTCCGAACACCTCGCCCATATAGACCCTAAAGTCACTTGTGAAATGGGACTAAAATCCACTCACTTAATATAAGTGGGCTTCTCCACACAAGAAGCTTTTGAGTCAAAAGCACTCCTTTTTGTCAGCACCCCCGGCCTTGGCTGTAGAGTGGCATACAGCGGAGGGAAAGCAATTATTTAATGCGATAAATGTTTTGTTATCTTATTAAGCACTAAATTGCAAATAGAGCTGGGGCAATCAGTGTGCTGTCTTGGTTTAACAACTTAAATTTGGGGTTTAATCGTGTGATAAAGTTGTTGTTCCCCCCCCCCCCCCCCCCACACACATGATGAGTCGTGTGGGGGAAAAGAACCAGTGAAAATCTAAAGAGTTTTCACTCTTTAGATTTCACACTTGACATTAGAACATATTCTAGACTTGCAGACGGTGTTTTCCTTGCTGTGGGAATCGCAAATGGGTGACTGCGTAGCACACTGCGGATTATCAGACTCCGCTCAATATCTTGGGTAAATATGATAACCCCCCAGTAGAAAAATCTATGCGTTTTGTTGTTTGTCCCGGGACAAAATTCTAACCAGCAGATGTTAGGCTCGCCCCTATCATCACCGAACAAACAGCTAAATTAGGCCAGATTTGCTAATTATTTACAGAATCCAGTCTCAGGGGGGGGTGAGGGGGGGGGCTACTGCTTTTGTGAAAGAAGGGGTGTGCGGGGCAAACTCAAAAGGCTTTTCTGTTTCAACACTGGTTGAGCTTGTAGGTCAAACAAATAAGCAACTTTATGAGACGTTTTATTATTACTAAAAAAAAACAAAACAAAACAAAAGTGATAATTAATTAAACAAACAAGATATTGTAAAATGTAAATTTTTACGGTGCGCATTTATTAGAAGTGCTATCCAAAGATTTTTAAGGAGAAGGGTGAAAAAAAAAACTGATTAAAGGTGCTCGTACAAAATGGATGTAATCTAATTGTTTTATTATTGTTATTATTATTATTTTTTTTTAATAATCTAAAAACTTATAAGTAAAATATGATTCCTGGCTTTCCCTCGTTGGATTCTTTCCATCTGACTCCATCGCTACACAATACAGTGCACAAGGCAGTAAAAAAAAAAAAAAAAAAAAAAAAAAAAAAAAAAAAAGAAAGACAAAAGCGGACGCAGGCCTTGGTTGCGCTGCATGTTAGAGGCGTGCATATTAACTAGCAGCACGAGTGGAGACGCAGACCGTGCAGATAGACAGAGTTCCTCGGTGCTGTTCAGAGTCAGGGAGATGAATCCTTTGGGCTTTTTGTCCCCCGCCTGTCACTTGGTGCCATTGTGATCTTTGCTGCACACGTTGCGTCCCATATGGGCAGCTGGGTTCGGAAGAGGAGAAAAGGTTCTCTCTCACAAGCCTCCAAATTGTATCAAGCTCTCAAGTAAAGCATTGTTGTCTCTCTCTCTCTCAAAGAAAAACGAATTCAAAATTCGTGCTATATCTATTCTGGTCGGGGAGGCAAAAAAGAGAAGCCCTATTCACGCGTAACAGGGAGTCCTTCTTCCTTGATAGAGCTATGCCAACAACAGCCTTCTCATTTCTCTTTGCCTTCCATCCCCTCTTTCTCGAACGTGAAAGGGTGATTATTGTCTGACAAAAAAAAAAAAAAAAAAAAAAAAGTAGCGTAAAAAGTATTTTTAATTCTGGACAGTGATCGGCCCTGTTTGCGATCAGTCTCGCGGAGGCCTGGTTGTAGATGAAGACATGGAAAAAAAAAATGACACTTCAATTTAGGAAGGTGCCCAACTGTTCTTCTAAAAACAACCAAAAATAAATGTTGGAAGTCCTCCTTTTCTGCTCCTGCTCTGAGTTGCAAGGAATTTGTTGTATGCGGGGAGCAATTACAGACAAACTGATTAATGTTAGGAGCATTAATTTGCATTTTGATTTTTTTATTTTGTGTGTGCGTGCGCGCGCGCGTGTGTGTGTGTGTTATGAATCCAGTGATCTGGAAGATGCAGATGTTTTTCCGTGATAAAAAAAAAAAAAAAATCTGGGAATAATGACGTGTTTTGCTGACTGTTGCTCACATCTCTTGGAAAATCTGGTAATTATCCGTAAAGACATAAAAAAAAAATACGCACAATTATTTATATTGTAAAAAAAAAAAAATACAATCTACAGATTTGAACAGATACAATCCAGTCAAACTCTGCATTTACCCTAAAACAAAGCAAAACAGAAACGTTAAACTCGCAACTTTTTCACCTTTGTGCTGGTATTAAGTCTGCAGGAAATAACTCAACTCCTTCTGCAGCTTTGTAACAGGGTCACATTTATCGGAAATTGCTTTTGGCTGCTTGAGGGGATAAAGCACTACGATTTTAAAACAAGCATCTTGTAGTTCAACCTGCGTGGATAACGCTATTATACACCTTGCCACCATGCAATACTGGAGGAAATGTGCACTCGGGACACTCGTGGATCCTCGTCATCCTGCACGTTTGAACCTCCACATGAATCATTTCTCTATCGTGCACATCGCCGCGTAAACGAGGATTTCAAAGCTATAATAAGCGGCGCCTCTTTTTTTTTTTTTTTTCATTTAAAGGAAGCGATCTGGGTTTTATTGCCTTTAGAGAAGATCCAGATTAGATTCGCCACAGTGGTGCAGATATTCAGGAAGAGAGAGGGGAGCGGAGACTGTTGCGGTGGGCCGCCACAAGATGGAAGCAGAGATCTGTCGTTGGCGTCCTGCAGCTTTTACCTGCGAACGTCCTCCAACATCCTCTAATTCCATCACTGCAAATTACTGCAACTAAATTCCAACTGTTGAAATTAGCGTGCACTTCCTCCCTCCCTCCCTCCCTCCCTCTCTCTCTCTCCCTTTAATGAACACACATAGAAGCAAACTTGACTGCCGCTTTAAGTGCATGATTGCGGTTTATGACATTGTTATGGATCTTGAGAGCATAATCATATCGCTCTTCAAAACAAAACCAGACAGGACGTAAACAGTCCACGAGCAATTAGTGGAGTTTGCAGCTCACGCTTGGAAAATGTTGGAGGGAGAGCGCGGTGGAGACGAGGAGCTCCGGGCTTCTCCACGGTGTGGCGCAATAGGACAGGGAGACAAAGATGGAGGGGCTCGTCACAGTTCATCGACAGTGAACAAAAGCGATGAAATGAGAAAAAAAAAACGGTCAGCGCTTAGTAAACAAAGAAGAGTATTAGTCAGCACTAGCCATATTAAACAAAAAAAAAAAACAAAAAAAAAATCTACAATTTAAATCGATATTTAACAGATAAGGATGTTTTTTTGATGTGCTGAGGAGTTTCTAGCTAACTGATGTAATTTGTATAATTCGCATATTCATTTGGTGATTCAGAGTCCCGCTCAGGCTGCAAGATGGGTCAAGCGGCGTGAAGACGGCAGCATCTTTTTTTTTTGCACCGTCTCCGTTCAGCATCGCTAGGCTCATTCAGACCTGCAGGTGGCCTCATTGAGCCATTACTATTTGACGGCGGGAGCTACAGTGAGCAGCTCAACAGGATGAGTGCAGGGTTAAGAGGAGAGGAAGCATATCTTCTGGTTTCCAACAGTTTCGAACCGCTATTATAAATATTAAATAAAAATAAAAACAACCTCTTCATTATAGTGTTGAACAAGAGTTGACTGTTCACAAATAGCACATGAGCTATAACCAGGAGAGCCTCCAGACAGTTTCTTGAGGTTTGTCCAAAAACTGAAAACTAGAACAGGGTTTCAGGGGCTTTACCATAGAAGGAGGTTTACTTTCAGGAAGCGGGAATGAGTGAGTAATAGGACTTTCAAACGTGGCATTTTGCAAGTTTAAAAATAAGACCTCCAGGTGATTTGATTTGTTTGATCTGTACGCATCAGTATGCAGCTATTTGAAACTGATTATGTCACAAACACTAGCCTGACCTTTAACTGTAATTTAAATGTATAAAGTAATCTCGAGTGGGTAGGGAGCCAAAACTTCCTCTGATCTTGGTGACACTTATTGTTACCAACATGAACAAGAACAATATCATGAATAAGCATAAAAATATGAAATTCAGAATATTAAATGAATAATTTTGGTTTTATTAATTCAAGAAAGAAAATTGGAGCCAAAACACAATGGGGGGAAACTGAATGCAAGAGTTTAAATGTAATAAAACAGAGAACATTTACTTGTGAGATGAAGAAAATGAGTTCATCTAAGCAGGAAGGCGCCGTCACCACACAAACAAGTGCTTCATCTGCACCAGCAGGACCCAGTGAGTTCTGAGCTGACTGAAAAAAAAAAAAAAATCAGGATTTGTGTTTTAACCCTCCTGTTATATTGCAGATCAAACTGACACATTCTAGAGTTTAAAAACATGGAAAAAAATGTTAAAAATATATTTTTTTGGTCATTTTCAGATTTTCTGTAAAAATTAAAAGGTGACAGCCATGGAGGAGCTGGCACTTATCTTTGATCATGACTGAGCTACCGAAGGATGTAACTGCAGAGGCCATCACCACCGATGATTCTGATTATGAAACAAATGATGAAAACACCAGTCATGATCCTCCAAGCAAGATATTTATATCAGAAATGGTCCAGTGATCTTCATCTCCATGTAAACTGTGTGTAGAAAATATAATAAAGACAGTGCCAGGGACTACCACCATGACAGTAACTTCTGTCAAAGACAGCTTAAAAAATCTGGACAGCAGGTGATGCAAAGACCAGCTATGCATAGAAAGGGTGGCAGGTTTACTCTCTCGCAACATAACCTGTGACAGTTTCTTCACATTGCGCTAAAAGAGGGAGAAATGTTGCTGCAAAAGTGCTGCAATCAGCACCTGAAAGGAGCAGAAACCAAGTATGATCCTTTACTACTATGCTACCAAACAATGAGTAGATAACTTGGACAAGGTTAGTGGGCCATACAGCTACAGATGAATAACTGTAACTCTGGCATCAAAAATAATTAAAAATATAATTTTTATGTATAACCCATTGGTTTTTCAGAGTAGTTTTTTCAATGGACCTTAAAAAATTCTAATTGTTTTGTTTTTGTGAAAAAAAACATGTGAATTATCCTCATTCATCCTTTATATGTGAGAGGTAATGAATAGTATTGCAATAAATATTGGTTGAAATTGTTAGTAATGAGAAGATACAAAAATGGTTTGGGGGAAAATTTTGGATTCTGACACCACTACATAGTAATAAAAAAATCCCTATGTCAAATTGACCTAGAAACATTACTGTTGCACCTCGGTAGTGAACATAATAGGAGGGTTAAACAAGAGCACAGCAGAAGAGCTGCATCTTGACAGCAGCTTCCAGTGGAAAACAGAAGTCAGAAGAAGAAAATGAATCCTTACACCATCACTGGGTATCTGCAGCTTCTGTCACATTATGTTCATTCACGACATTTGCAAAACAAAAATGAGGTAACCTTTGTCTCCATGTTCTTGAGTGTTCAGTGTAAAAATCAAGTATCCCTGCAAAGAATGTTAGTAAAGAAAGTTGTGTGCAGCATAAGCTTGTTTAATAATAATAAAGATAAATGAGATAAGCCTACTTTATGGCACTTCCAAAATAATTTTATAATCTCTAAATTTGTGTCTAATTAATTAAATTTTATTTGTAGACTGAATGCTCTAAAGGGAATTATTTATTTATTTATTTTTTTTGTCTTGTCAAATGTATATGCATCGCTTTAAAATTAAACAACTGTTTGAAATTGTTCTGCTGTGGGCAAAGTAAAATAAAAAAATGCCACAATTTGGAACATAACATTAGGAGTATTTTTCAGTTATCATAATGTTATGGACACATACAAATGTGTATATACATTATAAACAAAATTTTGGAGAATATCATTTGCTAACCATTAAAATTATTGAATGTCAAAAAAGAATATTAGTTTGTTCAACATTGACCCTATTTTATCAATTTGGTGTATTTATTATATTATGGTGGCAGATTCAATCTAAATGTTTAGAATTTAATCAAAAATATTGGTTGAGTCATCCTTTTTTCTCAGTCATTAGAAATTAGTAAGGAATTAGTAAGGCTGACATCTGTATGTTGGAGTTTTATGAATAAACATAGCTGTTTAGTTGAAGCTAAGAACTGCCATGAGACTTGTTTCTTGTGGTTAAGAAAGTTTCTGTCCTGGAGAAAAAAAAGAAAAAGATGTAAGTTTGAATACAATTTTAGCGAGGTGTTGTGCTAAACTCAAACATTGTAGGTCGCTGAGCTCCTTAACCCTGATGCAATTGTTGCCAGTTAATGGTAACCCAAACATGTGATTGTCAGGAAATAGATTTTACAACACAGCTTGTTAAATTAGATGTAATAAATGTATTCTCCCGCTTAAGCAAGTTTAAAAACAGTGTTACATTGAGATCAAGCTTGGCAACAAGCAGAAGCTGAAAGTCATTGCAAATAAACATCACATCTTAGCTGTTCTTACCAAGGTAAAAGGTCAGCCTACCCTACGAGTCTGTTTGAAAAGATTTAAAAGTTTATTGAACTTGTGTTTTTTATTCCTTTATCCTCAGTTTCTTTTTAATATGGAAAGGAAAAATATTGGGACAAGCACAGATCATTTTCAAATGCGACTGTACAGTTAAAAATGTATTTGGAATCAGTTTAAATTATTTTAGCTTTTAACCTTTTTTAATTTCAAGTCACATTTTACCTCTTACACTAGATTATTTTAGAACTCTGTGTAAAAATTCAAATCAACTCCGCCCAAATCAATAATATTAATGTAGAAAATATACCAGAATTTGTACTAGCTCTTATCTGAGTTTCTTCAACTCACATTCCAACTAAGGTTTCACAGTCATTCACCTGTAATTAAATTTGCCTATTAGTAAAATGCAAAGCTGAAAATGCAAAAGACTAAAACCTTACTGTTACTTCTTTAAATTCAGCATTATTTGTCACTAGTGGAAGTGCAGTGTATAGCCATAAATAGCTAATTTATTTTTGTTGTCACATCTGTTTATATATAGAATGCTGAGAGAGTGATAAATTACACAAATAATCTAAATCTGTCCTGCCCACTTTAATCAGGTGACATACTGAGTCAGTAAATAAAATATCATACCACGGATGAATAAATGAACCTTCTGTCTGTATCTAATATCACATTCTTGCACAAAACAAAACATGCCATCAGCATTTCCTTCAAGACGCTGAGAGTGCAGTTCTTCCATATTAGTGGTTGCTTGTTTAACGTAGGGTTAAAGTGCTGGAAACGAACAGCAGCCAGCTCAGTGTCATCTTTGTGGAGAAGGAGTAAGCGTCAAGGTTCTTGACTCTGCTGAATGTGGAGATTAGGAAAACAGCAGAGCGAGCAGAAAGATGAGGACACTGACCAGAAAGGTAATGCCTGAGAGCTCGGAAAGATTTGTTTTCTCTTTCCTTGTCATCTCCATCGTTGCTTGCATGAAACTCATGTCCTGCTTCCCAATAATCAATAAAAAACTTCAAAACTGTTATGTGGTCTTGTGTCCTGGTGGCGTGTTTTTTTTTTTCTTCCTTCCAATATCATTGTACATGAATGTAACATCAACTATAGCAGTGCACACATCCTTAAAAGATGCTCTGAATGTAGCTGTATTACAGCTTAATATATAAAGAGGATTTGCCATTAACAATTTGGTTTGGCGGCCACCAGACCACCCCTGTCTCTTTTACATTGTCCATGCTTAATTATTTTCCATCTTTGCACAGCTTGTTTACAAACTAACTAGTGAGCCAACAGTCAGTTCCTTGAATAGCTACATTTTTTTTTTTTTTTTTTAAATGGCTTCACCACTGTTTGTATACCAAAAAATAGAACCTCTTAACCAGACACGCTCAAGAACAATGTAGAGATTTACTATCCTAAACAAAATGTCCTCTATATCTTGGGTAAGCGCTGGTTAGACATGCAAATAAAAAGTTTTATTATTTGATGAAGTAATCTAGAGTAATGTAATTCTTTCTTCTTTAGTTATACTGTGACGTCATCCTCTATCAACAGATATGTCACTCTTCAAATTAGAAACTGAATAAAAACATAACTCATATTATTACATTTCTGCAGTCCTTACCTTCTAGTCTTAAATGCATAGCATATTATATTATTATTATTATTATTATTATTATTATTATTATTATTATTATTATTATTATTATTCATAATTCCATGTTTTTTGTCTTTAATCTGTATGAATTCTGGTAAAAAAACTGTGCTTCTACCTTTCAGCAATTCAGCTTTACTCCCACTTGTCTTCTTTTCTTTCAATTTCCCATCTCATAGGACTTGAGCTGTCTTGTATAAACCCATCAGTGTGCTGCAGTCAGGTGGGCTGGATGGGGGGCAGCGCCAACAATCAGGTTCCCAGAGTTGAGTGTTTATGCCTTTCCCTTAATGGATTGTCTCACCTTCTTCAGAGGATGAACATGAGGTGCTTGAGATGCCAGCACTGCGAATGGTTCCAGGGGCTTTGAGCGTGATAACGAGCAGCTGTCATCTGTTTCAGATGTGTTTTAATCAACGCGTGTGATGATCAAAGAGCAGCAATGTGGCTGTTTTAACAATTGAGATTGTATAATTAACTTACTGTTTTAAAAGGATGTAAAGAATATTAGGCAAACTGTGCTCAGATTTTCTTTGCATACACAAGCTACATGGTGAATTCATCGGTGTTAAAGCTACACTTAAAGGACATAAATACAAGTAATTATATTAATATTCTTTAGCAGACTGTGCTTAACGGATAGGACATTTCTGTGTATTGCACTTTTGATCCACTCTGTGATTTCTCACATTCTCTATTTATTCTCCTTGTGGTGTGGGATATTGAAGCAATATTTGGACCAAAGGCACCGTGGCAACTATGTTTTCATGTTAACGCAGAACTGAAAACTGAGAGTATCACTGCTGGGCTCTAATATACATACATTCAGCCCTCAATATGGTAAAGAATAGCACCACATAACATTAGTCAGACACTGCCCTGGTGGAATATTTGTCAGGCTTCTTCTTGCAACACATTTTTTGATATTTGGTCTGGTGAAATGCAACACTGGGAAACAGTCAAAACCCAATTGTTTTTTATTGCTTAGATGTTCCTGTAAGAAAATAATGCTGATGTGTTTTGACCCCCGAGGCTGTCAAATATTTGTTTCAGTTCTTCTTTTATAATTTAACATGTCACAATGTTTTGTAGACTGTTGCTACAACAAATTTTCAAGTTTTTTGTGCTGCTTGGAACAAATGTCCCTTTTCACTGTAACTCTGAAAGTATTATTGTTTGAATTCAAGCATGTTATAAGTAACACATGTGACCTGTATTTTTTATGCATTTACAGTTATGAAGAACATTTAAAATTGTACTTACATGTCTTTTTTTTTTTTATCAGCATGCAAACGTTTAGAGTTTTTTGCTACAACTCAAAATAAAATGAAATAAAAAAATTGTTTCCACAGCCACAAAATATCTCGATATATATGAAAGAATAAACATATCATATTTCCATGGGATTCACAAGTTATGAAATGTACTAACACAAATAAAGGAATTCGAAATGTGAAAACTAAAAAATATATTTTTGTCCAAGGTTTTTTGCAGATTTGACATATTGTAATGCTTTTGTAAAACTTCTGTCAGTTGTTGCTGATTTTTGTCTTGTTTTAGTGCCATGAACCAACAGTGTAATATATGAAATATTAAAAATAATATTTGGTGCAACAGTGTTTTTTTTATTTTTGGGAGGGGTGAGAATGGGGAGGTTTCCTGACGTTTGCTCTAGCTGTCTCGTAGATGGCTTTTAATTTAATCTGAAAACAATACTTCAAAGTAAAAAATGACCTTTAGATCATATTATAATGTTTATGCCTCATTAAAGGCATACCTGAAGTGGTGCTTTGATTCTTTCATGCATACTGGAGAAAACATTGAATATCTCATGGCAGCCATTTGAGGGTGCCTAAATGCATCCTCATACAATGTGCTCCTCTTTTGTCCAAAGCTCCTCCTCAGAGCTGCAGTCTCCAGCTGAGTTTCTGCCTCAAGAGAGCCAAAAGATGATTTAGGCAAAAATATCACTTTTGCCAAAAATTACTTAGGTCATTATTTTAGGAAGGTGATGATATACTTCTCCAGGAATACTGAACAGTGACCTGCTGTGGAGTGTGAGAAAGAGTAGGAGTGTTTTTGGGAAACAGAATCCAATTTCTAGGCATGAAATTGTGAAATCAAATGTCTTAAGGTAGTCGTAAGTTAGTTTTGATAAATATACAGTTTTTAGGACAATTGCCATAATGGCTGCAGGTGTGCTGTTTTTAGCTCAAATATTCTTGAAAATCTTTGAACTATTTGTAGAATTGTGCATTTGAAAAATAAATACATCCTTCCTTTTTGTACATAGCTTGATATTTTTTACCCTCAAATGAAGCGAAAACCAACAAACAAAGTGAAAGATAACCAGATTTTTTAAATGTATTGCTTGTTATTGATTATTACTTTGGAAAAATCCACATTGGTAATGTCAATATACTTTGTAAGTAATTATTATTTATATTTTCTCCCTACTTTCATTTCGCACATGGAAGCTATCCAGCCAGCACACCTAGGTGGGCCCCATATGGGAAAAAAGAGGGAAGACCATATGGGAACCCAAATGGGTTTGTCTGCGGTTTCCACAATGGCCCCACATGGGTTTACCCATGTAGGCAGTGACCCTACATGGGTCCCATGTGGGGCCCACCTAGGTGTGCTGGCTGGGTATCTTTGTACAAATGCACTCACAATATTCAGTTTAAATTTTTCCTTTGTTCTAGTTATTTTTTTATATTAATTGTGGCAATAAATGCTCAGAAAATGTGAGTATCTCACATTTCATTTAGTTGAATGTCACATTATTACATAAAAATGCCACAAACAGGTTGCCAGGCCAATGATATTTGCTTTGTAAGGTTAGTGGCTGACTGGTCATTGAGTGTTCATGATTTGAAGATAAGGGTTGTCATGTGTATGTTGATGAGTTCACTCTGCTGAGAAAAGCCATGTGAACATACCTGAACAGCATTACAGTCCGTGTTATTGGGTCTCGAAAGTCAACTGGCCTGTTTCCATCAATGAAATGAAAGCATCTAACAGTGTCTTTGGTCAGATTTTCTACAGTAAAATCTGACCAACTCTTGGTCAGATTTCAACTCTTGCTGCTTTCAAGCTCCTGTCCAGTGCAAACATTTCTTGGCATTCCTTTGGGGATTACAAAATGGAATTTATAAAAAATGTTCATAAGGTGATGATCATCACATCCTGAGTCACTCTTTCAGACAACAAAGCAGCAGTGTTTTGTTGTTACCTTAACTCTGTTTAGAGTAGCATTTGACTCATTCACTAAAGAATCAAAAAAGGATTTACTGCTCCTGTTTGTCTGAAACTGAAATGACTGCGGCACTTGCGCAGTACATTGTTCTAAATTTAGCATCTTGACATCCTTTTCGATCAGTGCCATGGAGGCATGTTTGCCTTGTTAAAGTTCTAAACTATTGGATCTGGTTTTAGTGAAGATAGAAGTGGAGAGTCGAACAAGATGGTTGTTAATGTTACAGTTTTTACGTAACATTACGTTTAATGTTACGTTGATGAATTTCTTGAACGGTCCTTGACATTTGCAAAACGGTAAGTGTATTTCTCAAAACAATTTGTATAAACAGCAAAAGACCATGGACCATCTGCACAAGCCAGTCTCTTTCTCTAAATTATTAACTCAACTCTCAAAAGTAAACATCTGTGTCAATGAATATGTCAGTGCCTTAGAATGACATGTCCTTGTTTCTGTGTAAGGATAAGATAGTCAAATTTCTTTGTCATGTTACCAATATAACTGGGTATTCTGGAAGGATCTTTGATGGACTGGTGACCTGTGCAGGGTGTAGTGTGCCTGTCACCCTCTGGACATAAGACCCAGCAAGGATACACGTGTTAAATAACGAATGGACAGATAAACTCTGGAGGGAATTTATCTGTCCATTCATTACTGTAGCCAAAACTATGGCTAATGTTTTGATGCTAAGTATTGTAAATTGCAATTGTAGGAAATCAATGACAAGAGACTGGAGAAGATTTGAATATACACTTCCACAGTAATTTGCTGATCAGCCATGACATTGTGATACAAAAAGGAGAAGAGAGCACTGTAGAAAAAACAAAAGTAGAAATGGGAACATAACACAATCTCCTTAAGTTTACATGCAGTGTTGTAGGAATTACAAGGCAGTCTTCCTCTGCTTTCCATCTCCATGCTGAGAAAAATTCCTCAATCATTCAGATCCCGACATACTCCATCTGAAACTGGACAATGAACACGCAGTCACTGTACATGGTTGCGAACCATTTTCACACAACAGCACAGCCACTATCTGCGAGGGTTTTCCCTCCCTGCATTCTCTGCTTTGCTTTTACGAAATGGTCAAGGAGAGAGTGCCACACTTTCCATCCTGGAGGTGTTAACCATGCACCAATCAGTTTTTTTTAGGAGTTATTTTATGAAGAATCATGCAAACGTACCTCAACGAATCAGATAAACATTCCTTAAAAGTATTCATGTCTATTGCAAATGCAAAACCCAGGTAGTGGAATAGGACTAGCTGAAGAGAAATAACACTCCTGTCAAAGCGCATACCGCATAAAGCACAGCAACAAGCTTTTGCTCAATCAGACAACACTTTGCACAAAGATCTGTTGAAATAGTTTGACCAGGGCCTTGTGTTGAGTTTGGTAGGCGGATTCTTCTCTGCAAACAAAACGATGCAATTTACGTCACGGATATACATCAATGAGAACTGTTTAATTATTTTGGTGCCTTAAGGAATGAGGGTCAGGGTGATATTATTCAATCCATTGCTGAAAAATGTACAAATTGTTTAGTAGGACCATGCTATGTCAGCAGAGACACATCTATGTATTTAAAGGCCTTTTACAAAACATTATGATTGGTGCCAAGAAATCTTTTTGCTTCTGCAGAAAAGTATTTAATGAAATTGTATTAACTGATATTGTTTACTTTCATTTTAAACTTTATGTTAATTTTTTTTTATCATACTTTCTAGTTTTAAAGACACTTTTCTTTGTAGTTTTGGATTAAGACATATAATTTTAGAACTTTAAACAGATCATGCCTATATTATAATGTTTACCCAATACTGTAAACAAATTTACAATAGTGTAAATGTCTTTAAAAATGCACATTTCCTCAGTTTAACAAGTCTTCACTGTTTACCAGTCACTGTTGGGTTTTTTTTCTATTTGTTGTGCATTCACCTTTTTTCTGTGCTGCAAACCACTTGCTGTTATCTTAATTGTTTCTACAGAGTGCAAATAAAGACAGACACACTGATGGATTAAATACCAAACACCTGTACAAGGCATTTGAATGTCATTGGAAATATGTTTCTCATTTATTTGTTTAAGCATAAAACAAATGTACTTTAGACAGGCACCTCACAAAACTACTCCTTGAAAAACAAATGAAAACTCCTGGACATTTTCTTGCATACAGAGAAGATGTATAACTTTTAAAGGCTCAAACAGTGGGTCCAAGAATCCAGATCAGTTTGGCAGTCTGTCTCCCAGTACAGCGGCATAGATCTAAAGAATAAAGTTGGTAGTAATGGAGTAGAGTGTAACTGCACTTTGCAACAAGTTTTCTTCAATGATTTACCATGATTTACCTCATGACAGGCATTCTTGTGAGAGTTTATGCTGAGCAAAAGCATCCCCAAAGCATGATGCTGCCACTGCCAGGTTTCACCCTTGCATTAGTGGAGGGTGTCATAGGTCAGTCCTTAACAGCAGCTGTCCTGCATGTGTTAGGACTGACTTTTCCTGGGAAACCTTTTTACATGGCAAATTAATGTGACTTCCTTCAACAAATAGACTTTCTTCTACTTATCACCTTCTTGAGGCCAAACTTGTGTACTGTGAGACAAGTAGTTGTCCAGCCAACAGATTCACCCAGCTAACCATCCTCTCTGATTTTTTAGGTTCTTATTATGTTTGTATGCTGGATGAATAGTGTTCTGTAGCTGCAGTTCCATTACAAATGTGCACAAATCTTTGTCTATTTTTTGCTAATGTCGAAAAACCACAATTTTGCAATTGCAGTGTTTCCATTAAATTAGAAATGAAATTCAAATCATGTGTGAATAAGCTTTTTCACGCAATAAGTCATTAAAAATCATGGCAGCAACAGATGTAGACTGTTACATGAGATATTGTAGTCCGCGATTTTACAGAAGATGTACGGACTCAAAATGTTCAAATAACACACGTTTTATGAAGTGTGCAATGTTGTGAGAACTCTGGTGAAGCCAGTTGTACATTCTCCAAAAGAAAAAGAAAAAAACAAAAAAAACAACACAGAAATAAACTACAAACCATGAAGAAGACGACTACTTTTTCTTCTTTATGTTTGTCGCCAGCAATAGCATTGGCCTGTTGATCAGATAAACCATTTAGTGCAAAAAAGTGTTTCCATTGCAGTTCTGCAACATCTACTTCAATACAGTTGAAAAAATACCTCATCCCAACTTTTTATTGAAAAACGTATTGTTTTGTTTTTTTCAAAATTGGTGTGTTTCCATTAGGTGAATTTATTTTCATAATTTGTGTTTGCGAAATTCTATGTTTAATAGAAATGCAGCTGCTGACAAGTTGTGAAATATTATTTCATAAACTCACTCTACTTTAAATATCTGCATAACTCATTCTCTTAACTGGTCCCCTGGGTTTGCTTGTTCACCACTTGCTGTTTGTTCACCTGTGTGGTGCAGCTAACTTAAGAGGCCTTCACTGAGGCCTTTTATTTACTTTTGTGACTTCTGAAGGCAGTTGATTGCACTGGATCTTATCTAGGCTCATCAAATCAAAAGGATTGAATACAAGTGTATGCAGCCAGTTTCACATTTTTTTATTTGTAAAAACCTTTTAAAACCCTGAATGATTTTCATTCCACTTCAAAATTATGCACTACTTTGTAGTGGTGCAGAAAATAAAGTCATATTAAAAAACTCTGGAGCTGAAATATGACTAAATGTTTGAGGATTATGAACATTTGTGCAAGACACTGCATGTGGAAAAAAAGTCAGTTAACCAATTACATATTATATTCCCACCATGAGAAATGCTAAAATATGAGACAGAATCTATATAATTGCATGAACTTCATAATAGCAGAAGTTGTACAATCTAAAAACATTAAGCAAAACACTTAATTTTGATATTTGTAATACCACAGAATTACATGTAAAAAAAAAAAAAAAAGTTTTCAATTTATTCACAACCATTCATCCATCTATCCATTGTCTAACCATTTATCCTTGAAGGGTCAAGGGGGGCTGGCGCCTATCTACAGAGGCACTCATAGACATGATAGGTAGTAATGGTTGCAGCTGCGCAAGTCAGTAGCCTATTTTTTAAAAAGCTGTACATGTTAAATTCATTTTCATTTGCAGCTGCATTGCCCTTTTTAAAATACAAGCGACACTGACAAAAACAAGAGGAAACACTGGCACGCTCATATGAAATCATCACAGTTGAAAGGAGAGAAGAAGAACAGCCTGCTGGGTTCTAGCACACAACGACATGATGGTTTCAGAAGAGTCAGCCAAGCATCTCAAGTGGTGGAGCAGCGAGAAGGCAGCCTTGAGGAGGAGAGCAGGTAGTGAAATGATCAGGTGGACAATATGACATCTAGCGTGCTCGGAAGCGATCGGGCAAGGAAGGCTGACATTCTACTGCATAAAAGGAGCCACTGGAATGAGACAAGAGAGAACAAACAATGAAGGAGAGACACATCAGACTTGTTGTTGTCAGTCACAAACTACAACAGAGTTTAGTTTGTTTATAAGGTAATATGGCTGCCCAAACTCGTACAAAATCTGCCAACAAGGGGAAAAAGATTTTCTACTCTATTCCATCACAAAGTAGCAGGCCATGCACAAAAGCAATAAAGAATTTCGCAACATGTCAAGTGAACTTCAGCATTTTTTTATTTTAATGTGGTTGTAACTTGCTCTCCTTTGCTAAGAAATTTGCAATTTCAAGTTCAAAGTTCCTGGAAGATGTGATGCTAAACTAAAAATACAAGATTTTGATTGACTGTGAACTAGTGTATCTTGTCTATGTAAGCCCAAGTTTGGTGTTAGAAAATACCTAATTGACAAATTTAGAGTTTATATAAATTGTGATTTGTCACCTAGAAAAAAATGCACCTTTTTATATGATTGTAAGAAATAAACAGGATCTGGCATATTTTTAGTTTATTGGTAAACTTTAGGTGTTATTACACTGACTTGAAAAAAACACAAGAAAGTTTAAAATGTTGACTCAACCTAAAAGTGAAAAGTGATTTGCATTGACATAATAAAATTATTTATTTCTCATATCTTAAATAGGGACTCCCCTTCACCCCCAGTTTGTTTCCTAACAAACTGAGTAACTAAAAGAGAGTATTTCTTATTTCAGTTATTTTTCCCACATGGTTTTATTATAAACATACAGTATAATTTTAGCATGCTGCGTCATAGCTGAACTGCAATTTACACACAAGGATTTATTGACTCAAGGAAATTTGAGTCAATAAATTTCTGAATATTTAATATCATCCAGTTGATCACTTATGTATTTTTGAACTAGTTGGGAGAAATAAAAAAAAAATCTGAAAATGTATCTTCAATAAAAAATAAATTTATTTTCTTTCTATGACAAAAAATCTCATGCAACTTTTCGTACAGATTTTCGACTTGCTCTGTATTGAAACATTAATATGTAACATTTAGCATCCATAGCATGCGTTCTTGTGATGAGATACAATAAAATGCTTTTACTTATTTCTTCTTTTCTGTGTTTTGTTCCATTAATGCATTTTTTTTTATCAAAAAAATACACACACACCTGGACACGCACGCCTACACACGCATACACACGCACACACACAATCACACATCTTCAAAATTCTTATGTATTTCTTGTACATATGTATAAATTTCCATTGTAGCAGTGTTTGCATGTATTTTGTGTAAGACAGGCGATATCATGTTGCTTAAAGTTGTAAAGCTTAAAACAATATGGTGTATGCAGACATTTCTGAGAGATATTTTACTCTTTTTTGTTTGGTAAAGTCAACATCGGCATCCTAAATGTCCCCCTCAGACAAAAATGCTTTGGAAACAATTTTATTTCCGCTTTTAATTACTGAAAAGGCATTCCATTTTGCTGCAATTATATTTTATAAACATTATTTTATGTCTTTGTCTACCATCTTTGAATTAATAAAATAGATGATAGCATCATCATCATTAGTACATGCAAACAAATTCAAATTTCACCAAAATTCTTATGTATTTTTACCAACACTATACCTGCTGAAATTGTGATAAAAATGTGTATGCTGTGATAAACTGTGCAATAGTGTGATGTTTCCTTTTGTTTAAATATATTTATAAAAAGTTGTGTAAGTGCAGTTACCTTCTCCGAATCCCTTTTATGATGAAGACTTTTATGTTCAGCAGCTGAAACAAACACAATTAACTTTCTAGAAAAAAGAGAAAAGCCAATTTAGTATTTTTCATACAGCTTAAAAAAAAACTGATTTAGTTATGTATTTAAAATGCTCCCACATGGTGTGGTCTCGGATCTGTCCAGATCTGAAGTAGTTTTGCGATGTGTTTATGTGACTTCATCTAAATAATGATGGGCTATCAGGCGGCCTTCTGAATAAAAGGATCCCAAAGTGAGGGACAAACAGGCAGGTAAAAACATCTCATTGATGTGTAGCTTCACGATTTAGAAAGTTTCTGTCTCCATGTGCAGCACTCAGAGAGCTCTGATACTTTGGAGTAGAAGATACATCTCCAGAGTGTTAGTACCGGGGGTGGGGTCGGCAGCAATTGCAGTTATTTGCATGCATTTTGGATCTAAAAACTGTGTTGTATGATAGAATATCTACAGCTACAACAATGTGATGGTAGACTTTACTTATGGCAAAAACCCTTTCATACGTTTCTCTATAAGAAAAAACAAGAAAAGAAAAGAGAAAGAAAACATGGACTTTTCTAGGAGTTTTCACTCACATGAACAAAATGTGGCTTGACAGTAGAATATTTGTGTCACAAATTAATAACAAATATGCTCAAATATGTTCCTTTTCTGAGAAACTTATGTCCACTACCCTCATCTATGCCCTCCTGGCATAGATTAACTGCCCTCATTCCAGCTCCTGTTATATTCAATAAATTAAAATGTTGTTGAAACCTTCAGTTATTTCATCCACTCAATTCACTAAGTGAAATTCATTATATTGATTAAATGCAAAAAACTGATGATTTCAAGCCTTTTCTTGCTTTAATAATAATGATTTCTCCACTTAATACCAATGAAAATATGCAATATAAGATTAGAAAACAAGTTCAGACCAATAAAAACGTTTTTCATAATAAGATCGATGCTTAGAAAGTATTTTTAATACCTGCTCAAAGATTGTTATTTTTCAAGAAGTACTTTTGATCTGACAAACGGGCCTCACTGACGCTCATTGTCTCATTTATTGAATATGAATGCATCGTCTTGAGTCTTGTAGCATAAAAATTCACAGAAAATCAATCTGTACAACTAAAGTTTTTTTTTTTTATAAGAGGTGCAGTTTACAGTCTAAAAAAGTCAATTTCTTTGCAGTGCTGCTGGAATATTTCAAGAAGAATTACAGACAGTAAATGAAGGAGTAATTTAGTCAATGAAGCATGATGTCGACATTAATTGACACGTGTCCGATAGTAAAAGTTCTGATAAGATATTACTGAGGGTTCCTGTATTCATGGCTGATTGATGGAAAACAAAACACAGTGTTTGTAATCTTGCACTAATAGCCTGGAAGTGTGCAAGTTGTAGAGTCCAATGAAATGGATCATATGCAAGTTTATCATCAACACCTATGAACACAAGAAAACAGCTTTGAATATCTTCTCAGTGCAGGGACAGCTATGTGTAAAATGATTAAAAATATAAGTGAGCAAAAATACAGTTAAGCTGAAACTGAATCACTAAATCAACTAAAGTCTATTAGAGGTTCCAAAGAGTAACCATCACACTTGGACTTAAAGTGGAATTTAAATATGCTATAATCACTTTTGTGCTTGTTTACTTTGTTCTGCTTAAGTAAGAAATCAAATACAATACAATATTATGTAACACCTTTTCATTTTGTGAGAAAAATATATATAAATAATGGTGCAGTACTACAAAAAAACAAAACAACAAAATTAATTTAAGAATAATATAGCTTATATTAAACTTATAATAACACCTTAGAAAGGAGTGGGGTGAAGAAAAACATTTACCTCCACCCCTCGTTTCCATTCCAAAATAAATTATATGTATGCTGGTACAGTTTAGTAACCATGTCTTCAGTGTCATATCAACATAGCATTTTATATTAGCAAGGTACAAAAAG
Source organism: Girardinus metallicus (assembly GCA_903067095.1). Taxonomy (NCBI): domain Eukaryota; kingdom Metazoa; phylum Chordata; class Actinopteri; order Cyprinodontiformes; family Poeciliidae; genus Girardinus; species Girardinus metallicus. The sequence goes on along the minus strand of CAEGAE010086619.1, from coordinate 6,606 downwards.
TAATCACTATACGTAATATATAATTAGTGTTGCAAAATACAAGTATACATTGCCGTTCCAGTCAGACACCTTATACGTGTTGTGACCAGAACATTTCTTAATATTTTCACTTAAAGGGATGAAATTTTGAACATTGCTTGAGCTGTGAAACCTCCGGTTCCAAAGTTTAACACAACAAACAGACATACACAAACTTTTCCTAGTAGTTCTCACTGCTTGGAACTTAAAATTTCCACAGTCCCTCATATTATAATATCACTGTCTTTGTGTAAAGAACTCATAAATATTGGTAGGTAGTATATTTTTAGTTCAATTTATATAAAAGTTGTTATTAAGACCTACTACATCAAAGAAATTTAGCATTTGAACTGAAAAAATAAGGTATTGTTTGATCACAAAATATTTCTATTTTATATATAAGTCTCACAGGATGTTTATGGATGTCAAAGAGGGGATGCAGTAAACTTGTATAGGTTTTGCCCAATATAGTTATTGTTGTTAAAGTAAAAAAAAAGGCATAAACTTGGCACAATATCCACTTTATGCGTTATAATTAATATGGTGTACATTATAGTAAAAACTGAAAACAGCTGATGAGGTATATCTTTTTTATTTATGTTTATTCCATTCACAGTTTCTGAAAACACTTAAACATTGTTTTTGCAACATGAACAACACTAAATGTTCATAAACAAAAACAAGTAAACAACCTTATGAGTTTTGCTTTTTTTTTTTTTAGCTTCAATTCTGTTCTATGACATTGCTTCCAGACATCAAAGTGGGTTTTATTGTATCACAACAACTGATTGCATTCAAGGGAGAAAAAAAAGACGAGAGAAAGATTGGCAGATGCATTTGGGCATACGAGTAGTTGGGTGACAAAGCTAGAGAGAGCCGTGTTTGAGTCACAACTATACTCTCTAACAGCTTTGTTTACCTGCCCTTACTGCTGCCACAATTAATGCAGCAGAGAAGTGGACTGAACCAGGTACCCTTGGAACCAAGCACCCAGTCCAAGTACACCATCCTGCTTTGTTCTGCAGTACATTTGGTGATCTGCATTGATCTGCTGCTGTGCCTACATGTGTCTTTTTTTTTTTTTTTTTTTTAATTGTTACAAAAGAGAGCAGCTATGCTAAAATGTTGCCACTTGAAACAGCACGGAGGACACTGGCACTCATGGAAACGTGGATTTGGAAGTTTTGGAAGCAACATTTTCTTTGTTTTTTTCTGGCAATAATGAACATAGTTTCTTTTTTTATTATTATTATTTCTAGAGAGTTTTGACTGTTAAAGTAGAACATCTCACAAAAGACATCTGAAAACCTTTGAGGATCCCCAAGAATGAATTAGAGTTACGGTTTGGGCGAACTCAATGGGAGATTAGGTTTGAGAAGCTAAAATTCATTATTCACTCTGAAGCAAATTTTACCTTCATTGTTTTGTGAACAGAGTGCAGAGAAAGGATTCACTTTGAAGCACAGAATGCCTTTTCATTTAACTCTTTTAGAGAATCATACACTAGATAGTTAGGAGAAAATTCAATTTTTAAACATTGATTTATTTTTTATAATATAACGCCTTGATTCTTAAAATTATTTTTTAATGTTTTTTTCTATATTTTTGGGTTCTCTCAGGGTTATTTGTATAATAATTGATTCCTTTGGCTTTGGTGTCCATATAGTTATCATAATCAAACATATGGAGGTTTAATGAATCAAAAAAACATAGATACAGACAACAAATATCTGAGAAAAGTTTTAATTTTGTTAAAGCTTTCAGAAGTTATTTTATCAAAAATTATACATCTAGCCTCTTTGAGTATCCTATGTGTTTTTATAATGTATATAAACCTATCTTAATGTATTTTTCTTTAAGTTAGAAAAGCCTTATGTGTCTGTAATGATGCAGGAAACAATGTTCTCCTTTTTTAATTTCTTGCTATTAGTTGCTATTCTGTGAAATATATAAAATAAACTGTTAACTTTTATAAATTTGAAAGAATTATTTCTTTCATCAGCATTTTGCATATGTAGAGACCGTGTATAAAGCAAACTCGTTTTGAGACATTGAGAAATTTAAGATGTAGAAATTGTGATTTCTTTATATTTCCCTTATCTCTGCGACACTAAATGAACTACTTTGATTCTAGAAGACAAAAAAAAACGCCAGCACTTTAATCCCATTACAATACATTTAATTCTTCCGTTCGCCGTTTTCCCCAGCTGCAAGAATATGTCTCCGCATCCCATTAAAGCCCATATTTTGTTTTCTTTCTTTCTTTCTTTCTTTTTCCTTTCTTTTCTTTTCTTTTCTTTTTTCCTTTTTTTTTTGGACCTCTATTAGCATCATTTCGTTCATCAAGCCACATTAATTGTGAATGAATGCAAACTCCTGCAGAAGAATACGGCCTTCAAGAGGTCTGTCACATACTTTCTCCACTTGGGAGGACCTTTAACCTACTTACCAGAGAAGCCGCAACGTTTCAAGTAGAGCGGCTGAAAGATATGCACCTGCCCGCTTTTTACTCTCGCACTGTGCCGCGATTTAAGAGGAGAGAAAGTATTTGATCTAAATGGTGCAACAATGGCCGCAGGTGTGGAATTTCCTCCACAAATCTCTGCAACAAATGAGACTCACAGGCCAGACACTAGAGACCGGAATCTCAAATTTAAGATTATTTGAAGTAATCTGGTTGTGAGTGCAAATATTCGAAGTTAGATTCTATTTTTTTTCTTTCCCGTCACAAAAAAACAACAAATAAATTATTTGTATTATGTGTCTTTATCTATCACTGATTTCCCGACAAATTGATCAGTATTTAGGGGAGAGGTGGAGGACTGCCGGTCATGTTTATTTGTAATCAAAATCACCTTGTTTTCAATCATTTATTCACTCTTTTTTATTGTTTTAGATCTATATTCCAATTGTTCAGTAGGAATTTAAGTCAAAATGAGATTTTTAAGCATCACACATTAACGTTTATGCCTTAAATTTCATGTACTTGTTGAAAATTTGAGTTCGCGTGCGCTTTTCCAGACCTCAAAAACGCCGGAAACAATACCAAGTTGCACACAAAAAGGCTACATTCGGTTAAACGTCTCTATCGATTCACTTGCAAAAAAAATGTTAAAATAAATCAATAAATAAATAAAATCTAAGGAAACTGATTGTGCGTAAATTACGAAAGGAAAGACTTACATGTATTGACGTTTATCTAATTCCCAACTCATTTAGAACTAACAAACAACAAAAAATTAAAGATGAAGTACTGCGAACTATGTTTACTGTCACCTACTTACTATCTGTATGAAAACGAAAACTCCGTCGTATAGAGAAGACTACAAAACATGCAACTTCGAACGGAGACGTTCGGGGCTCAAAGTATAAATAAATTCTGCAGTTTCCTGCACTCTGTCCTCGGCCGGTGTGTGATTGAGTTGGCGGGTCAGGACCCTGGCCCTTCAGCCATCTCCACGCATCTCTCAGGGTATTGAATTCGCATCAACGAGATGGAAAAAAGTACTTCAGGAACCAGGCCGCCTGGATACATCTGCTGCTTTGAGCTAAGGGACGAGTGACGGTATTGGAAAAAGGTTGTCAGTGGGATATTGACTAGTGATATTCATGGTTTGTTATTGGGTTCTTGTAAACAACTGCTAAACGGCCAAGATAAAAAAAAAACTTACAGGTGGAAAAGTAATAGTGTCGCTGATGTGAATTAAAATCCCTTGATTTGCACAATAAACGTACAGATGTTGATTTTTTTTTTTTTTTTAGTAATTTCCAACATATGGAACGTTTCATTGTTAAATGAGCTGCAAATATATTTCTATCCTTGCAGCAATGAGTCTGAAATATTATCTCCAATCACTTATAACGGAGATTCATTTAACGGGAGTAAAATTTTAAAGCGGTCTTAGCGTTACTGCCAAAAAAAGAAGACCAAAATGCATTTTTCTTCACAATGTTTCTTTAACTCTTATCCTCAACAGGCTCATGCTTAACATGGAGGTAGTGCAAATAGAGTCTGCCCTACGGCAATACACACTGCATCACGTAACATAAATATCTCCAAAAATAATTACAAGGAAAACAGTGTCACTTGTTAAAAAAAAAAAAAAAAAAAGCAAAAAAAAGCAAAATCCCAGGAATTGACCAACCTTGTCGCGGTTCCACGTTTATCTGGCTCCAGCTGCTTTCTTCTCATCTTATTCCCTTTATTTATTTTTTGTTTTCTGAAAGCTGACATAGATTTAATAATAATAATAATAATAATAATAATAATAAATTTTGGGTCTAAGCTGTTCTAACCATTGCATGCAGCCATCGAGCTCCAGATTTTTATGGGATCCTGATGTGGAGGGGGGTTTGCGGACTGCAGGGTCTTGCTCTCTGACTCAGTAATCCACAAGGTTGAGAGGTTTGCCTCATTTACATAATGTTAGAGCTCTGGGCCGAGGCCTACCTTTCTTTCCTTCCTTCTTTCTTTTTTTTTTTTTTTTTTTTTTTTTGGACACACCGTTCCCAAAGAAGAGTTGTAAAAAGGCACACGGGTTGGGACAATATACATCGGCAGAAAGAAACACCTAATTTTTAAATTAAGAAAAAAAAAAACATTATTTAATTGTAAATAGGGGGTATTTAATCACACATATTCAGCGTCATGTCAAGATTCTTTTTTTTTTTCTTATCAGTGCCTTTCTGACAAGCCCTACTAACTTAGCAAAGATGAGCCACTTCAGGTTAAATCCGTCCTGGCATCCGGAGAGGGAGAAGATGAGTGGAGGAAAGAAAGAAAGAAATCCGGCGGCAACAACAATTTATTACGTTCAGGTTATCAACTTAAACGATGGAGATTGGCGTTCTCGCTGTGCCGCTATAATTGATGGCTGACCATGTCACATCTTCATTTGCTCAATTAGGGTAGGTAGCTGCTCGCTGCCATCATGCCATGGTAAATTTCATTAGCGGCTTGGTGCAGCAGAGAAGAGAGCTTCCTCCACACAATAAAAGGAATTAAGTAAAAAATCTGCATGTAAAAAAAAAAAAAAAAAAAAAAGCTCATTCATTCTCTGAATTGAAAATAAATCTAAAATTGTGATTATCCCATTGCAAATTAAAGGTCGTTTTTTTAAAGAAATGATTACTTTTACAAAGTCTTAACCCGTGTGAGAATCTAAATCTGAAATTTTCTTGCTGTTGTTCATCATCACAATTTGTTTTCCCTCCTTGACCTCTCTCTTGTTTCGCTCTTCCTCCCTTTCTTCTCCTGGCGCCAGTCAGTTTGCTCAGAGATTATAATGTCGGGTGAAGACTGCGGACCAGATTTGAGGATTTAAAGCCTCCAAAATTGTATCCAAAGTGAATCAGTTCTGAACATAGCCCGCCCATTTCTTAATTTATTTGGACTTGCATAAAACAGAACGTATTTTTCAAACAAATTCCAACTTCAGTCTGTTAAACCCTCTACCCCCCAAACGTACCATTTTGATACAAGCTTTCTGGAATGATGAAACATTCCTGAGTTATTCTACCTCTAAAAATATATTTTACTTCCCTGAGTATAGTAAGTGCGTCTCTAGGTATTATCAATCAGAGTTCCGGTTGTTTTTACAAGGCATAGAAAATTTTTACTTTTTTTGCTATCATAATTACATGACCTCTCTAAATTCTCCCTAGGTGTGAGTGCGTGTGTGTGTGCATGTTTGTTTGTCCTCCCTGTCTCTGTGTTGCCCTGCGACAGACTGGCGACCTGTCCAGGGTGTGCCCCTCCCGACCCCACTAGGGACAAGGGTGTTAGAAAATTGATGGATGGATGGATAATTACAAGACTATTAAAAGCCCTTTGTGCCAACTCTGATATGAAAAGAAATGATACGTTATGAAAGAATACACTGGTTTAACAAAAAGTTGTTGATTTCATCAAAAAGACTGCCTTGAGTAAAGATGTCAATAAACTTATTTTGCAAATATCCTTGTATTTTATTACTCTCACTTATCAATTATGATTTAAAGAACTTCAGAAAATCCAGTGATGTTCCATAACATTTTTGTGTTGTTAAAATCACCCAAAAATCTACATTTTCTGATGCTTTGAAAAAAAAAGTGAAACATTAACCTACAATATTGTGTCCAAACTGCATCAAGCTTAAACACAGTCTATCTGTTCCTTAACTTATGTGGAAATGATAGAACATTTTGACTTGAATATTGTTAGATTTAATTCTGCATTGCTAAATGTATAATTTCAGATGCAGGCTGCCGTCTCTTTCCAAAAGCCATGCTGTATCACGAGTAAATATGTTGCTAAATATGTTTCATAACTGTACCATATTTTTTATGAGGCATGTGTATAGTGTATCAATTATGACACAAAAATGCAAGCGAAGCAAATCAGGGAATGTTCCAAAAGATTCTTTGGTCTTGATAATTATCTATTATTTATGAGTTGACCAAATGTATACATTTATATACAAGTAGTTCTGAAAACGCTACCTCTTTAGAAAAGTTTGTGCTTTCTTCAAAAGCTATCTCCATAAGGTGAGATAGCTTATGTATATATATATATATATATATATATATATATATATATATACATATATA
>CAEGAE010086612.1:0-60465 GCA_903067095.1 Girardinus metallicus | reverse complement strand
ATATAATTTATTTATTTATTTTTTTTCCCCCCAGAAAAAGCAGGTATATGGTTCACTAAACTGGCCATAACATTATATAAACAGTTTTATATAAGATGGACAGCGTTGTTTTTCAGGGTTGTCTGAAAACAATCATCATAAGCCATCCAGCAGCTACAACCGATTATGATCCAGTTGTGTGGGGTGGGATCAGTAGATCATCCGAGACTCTCTCGCCATGCCGCCCTCCCAGCCTCATCTTCCAGAACCGTAGGGGGCCTCTGGTGCACAGGGTGGGGGGGCTTGATCAATAGGGATTTAGTGTGTTTGTCGGCAAGCGTATGTGTCTGCAGTGGTCGGTTTCTGTTACCCGGCCTGCATTTGTGTTTCCTTCTGGGCGTGCAGTTAAATGATGCTGGGAGGGGGTTGCTGTGTCTTTTAGTTTAGTGCTATAGTTGTGACTGATAGGATGGTGGGGCCCCAGCGTGCGGAGGCCCAGGGGAGCGGCTCTGTATTGGCAGACTCTGTAGAGAGGCTTTCTGTTCCTCCATCGATCTCAACATGTCAATTAGACAGACTGAAATAAATGTGCCCTGAACCTCAGTGAGCTGCCTGTATGAGGAGGCTCCCATGTAAACGACACCCACACATCAACCCCCATGTCACCGGAGCCAAAGGGCCCCGTGGGTTAGAATTGACCAAGAGCTTTTCCGTTGCACAGATTGTTTTTCACTTTGACCCGAGGACTGGCCTGAGAAAATTTCAGACAATGTTTCTGACGCTGTGGACATCCTGTCGACGAGTTACCTTTTATGGTTAAAACTTTAGCTTCTCTCTTGCTAAAACATTTGTTATCTAACAGTGCAAGGAGCTATTTTTTCTAGACATCTAAGATATTTATATAAGTATCTGTGCTGCGTGAACTGCCTGGCTGCAGTGACTGTATACAATGGGATAAAAAGACAGTATGTTTAAAGAATAATCTAATATCACTTTTTAGTACAGAAATGTTAACGTGGAATTAGAATAAAAACGAAAATGTCTGAAACCACTTAGCAAATGGTTAGTTGGATCATTTAAATGCACATTTTATTCACATAATACTTTAAAAATAACAACAAAAACAATATGATTTCCGAGAAGCATGCGTATAATTCCTGGTAAATGTTAAATGGTCTGCACCTGTGCAGCGCTGCATTGAGCACAAGGACTCCAAAGAACATTTCTCAACTACTTTCGAGTCATTCACTCGTTCATATGCACATTCGCACACTACGGGTGATACGCCACATTGTAGAGACAGCTGCCCTGGGACACACTCACAGAAGTGTGGCTTTCAATCAATCAGTGCCATCAGGCCTTCTGTACACCATCAGTGTTTCTGATAGTTGTAAGATTTGAAATATATTTTTTTAATTCAAATTTCAGGAATAACTGCTTAGGGTATTTGTATTAATAAATACCATTCTCAACATATAGGAGCAAATAGTTATTAATAAAAGATATGGTGGTTTAAAAAACAAGTTCTGAAATATAATCAATGGAGCAGATGTCAATGTTAGTCTAATGCTAACATTAAGCATTAGACTTGCTTAGTTTTAGCGAGTCTCATCCAACTGTCTTTGCTATTGTTCAAAGACAATAGCAACCATAAAGGTACAAGTCAGTCATAAACCTGAAATTTCTGAGTGAGTCCACAGTGAAACACATTTAGCACCAACAGGAACTGAGAACGTACCAACCAAGAAAGAAGTCCCTGTTACAAAACCAACACCTTCAAGATTTTCTAATATTTACAGCTGCCCAAAGGGTTAACCCAATCATCTTCCAAAAAAAGGTTGCATGGTGAGAAGAAACAAGTTTTTTGGCCAAAATGACAAAAGGAGGCCTTTAAACCTAAGGAGACTGTTGCTACTATCAACCATTGGGGCAACATGTTGGGAGTCCTGGTGATTCAGGATGGATGATAAAGATGGAGGATTACCCCATATTATGTATATATTTTTTTTTTTACCATAAATCAAAAGCTGGTTGTCGAAACTTTGACACATTCTGGTCATCCTGTCATTGTAGTACATGACCAATTTCAGATTCAATTGTATTGCCATTGCACATGTCACTAGTACATGTCAACACAATGCATATGACGTCTAACCAGAAGCATGATGAAATAACATCTGGTGCAGTAATGCCCAGAGTAAAGTATATGAATGGCTCTTAACTACCTACCTCAGCCAGCTATTTGTCTAGGCATCGGAGTACAATGTAATGACTTACATATATGCACAGTATACTGTTTGTCAATGTACACTGACTAATTTTGCAAGCATATATTTGACCATGGTCAGTAGAGTCTGTGTTGATTAGAAGAAATCCACAATAAAATCAAGCTTTTCCTTTTAATTCTTAGAAAAGGTACTGATGGCAAGCTAAGAAGAGAATCGTTCAAATAATAAAAGATTAATCCTGATGATGGGAATACAAGGACCTCTGACTTTAAATAAATATACCTTTTCCTCAGGATGTGCTTCAAAATTGTATTTCTCTACTCTATCTGAACAAAGACTTTGTGGTTGGAAACATTCAGACCCACACACACAAACAGCGTTTGAAGAACACAGTATTAGAGCATAAAATTGACTGTGTCCAAACAAGTTGACCGTTATAGAGATGGATTGGTGGTGAAGCCTCTTGAAGCTAATGCCTGGGAGAAGTGGGCGAAGCTCTGACTGGAGGTAATAAACCGGTACTACCTCTGTCTCTTCCCCCTCACTACATCACCTCTCCTCAGCCATATTTGCTGTCCTCCATCACCCAAGCTCTTCACGCCTCTTTTCCCCCTGAACAGACGCCCCTCTGAGAGGATGCCTTCCCCACTCTCCTCGTACCCCACCCCTTCCCGTCTGCCTTTTCTGCCCTGATCAGAAGGATTTACCGTGCGCTCGGCCACAGGTCCCAGCCGGTCAAGCACACACCCTGGGTCGATCCAGGTCAAATTCAATTTGTAAGATATTATGTATTGATCCCTGTGCTCTGTCCTGTGTCCTTCCCAGCTCTCGGTGAAGCTGTAGCAGTGAAGCATATTGACCCAGATGCATGATTCCTCGGATCATCATCATCATCATCATCGTCGTTGCAGAAGTATGGCGGTCTGAGCCAGTGTTAGGGTTGGTGGCCTTGGGCTTTTTACTGGTGATCCTTTGTTACATCTGCTGGCCAATATTCCCATTAAGATTTGCACAGCTTGTTTGCAGAATTTTATTTTTTTACTTCGTGATCGATTATATAGTTTTTCTACAAAAAGAATATAGAGAAACATCAGCATTTTTTTTGCTTTCTTGTGCTATTTTATTTGCTATATATATATATATTTTTTTTTTATTATTGAGACCAAATAATCTCATCTCCCAGCTCTTCCACTAAGGGTTTTATGGTACCATTTAGCTGAAAAACGGGATCTAAATCTTTCGGGTCAATAGCTGCTCCCCAGTCTCTCTATCAAATTCACAAATAAATAATTCAAGTGAGATAGTTAAACCCCTCAGAAAATAAATTGCAAGAGGGGAAAAAGCCCTCAGTGTAATTTGGATGTTAGATTTATGAGCATGACATACACTGCTGTGAGCAGTGGAGGGAGGGGAAGGTAGGTGCCGTTCATAAATTTGCAGGTTAAATCAATGAGTGCTCCATCTGGATAAATTAAGATATGCAGAGCTTTTATGACTTTCCCTAATACATTTACATCAAATATTCAGGAGGCTCAATCACTTTGCTGTTAGGTAGATCATGAAATAACAATGTTGTCAAAACAAAACAGTACCTGCCCAGCAAAAGTATTTAAACCCTTTGAATTTGTTCACGTTTCATCACTTTGCAACCATAAATTTCATTGTGTTCAAAATTTTCCAAGACTTTTTTTTTTCTGACAACTTTAAATAAATTCACTGCAACCATCTGACTCTGGAAGTCACCTGATCAGTAAATGGCGTCTCCTCGTGTGTATTTTTGAGCTTGTTCTTATCAAAGAATAGCATCTCCACTCCATGATGCTGCCAGCACCACATTTTACTGTTAGGATGGATGAAACATAGAGTGAAGAGGGCATAATATTTCAAAATTGGTCACATTTTATCAGACCACCCTGCTTCCACATGTTTTTGTTGTAATTTGTGACAAATAGAAAATGTGATTTCTCATCACTTTACTTAAAAAATGCCTTTCTTCTTATGAGAAGTATGAAGGGCAAGACTAATAGCATTTTCCAACCAGCTCATTACGAATGTTTAGTTTAAGTCAAGGTTCTGCAGCCAAGTTTCCAGAGCATCCATTGAATAACTTTAACCAGAAATGATACAAAAATAATACTGATTTAATACAAGGACAGGTGGAAAGGCTGTCTTTGTTTTAATACAAAATTTATTCAGATTTTACAGGAACACTAAACCAGTGGGTTTTCTTGTCAAGTCCTTTTATAAAAATGTGAAAAGTGTATTTTTTCCCCTCACAAAATGCAAATATTGTGTCCCTATAAATTCAGTTTCCAGAAGCAAGAGTAAATATGACTGGATTGTAAAGGTTTCTGATCCCTGGTTTAGGTAGATTGATTGAATAAAGTCCTGATTTAAAATACACTACTACTTTATCCATTAAATATCTGTTGTGTTCCTTGATCTGCATGATACCATTTGTTCACTAATGCTCTCTGAGGCTTTTACACAACAGCTGTATTTATGCTCAGTCTAAATTACACACAGTGTAATTGGTTGAGTTTTATTTAGGGGTATCAGAGGAGGCAGATTCACAACTACCTTGTGCTACCTTGTGTTGGTCAACCACATAATATCACAGTAAAATACTTTCGGACTTGAAAGGTGTCAAAATGTGGAAACATTCACTGCCTTAGTCCCATTCTGTAACACATGCATGTCACCACAGAAAAAAGAAAGATAGTCCCTCAGACCTGGATCCCGTCAAATTCATAATGGAGTACCACAAACATCCGACACATAAGCAGATGAGCAGAGGTTTTGCATGGCTGCTGCTGATAAGAAAAATAAGGTCAGGCGCTAACGAGGGAGAAAGCGCAACGCCAAGGTGAGCAATGGCCATGACATTTTCGCAAACCAGGCTAATTCCCCAGAAAATTTTGAAAGGGCACATTGCACATCATTGCATCATGACGGTGATCGTGTTCAAAGCATATCACTCTGTTTTCCACTGAAGCTCATTTACTCTAGGCCCGAGTAATGCTCTTTGTCAAAGAGGCACCAGCTCCCAAGAAACACATATCTAAATTACCACGCTTCATGGTCGCGCGTTCAAAAACAAAGCTTGAAAGTGGAAATCCGCTAAAGTTACAGAGTAGAACGAAGCAATAATCTATAAAGAGCAACCATAATTTTGCTTCTTAAATCCACTAGACTTTGCACTCAAAGCTTTGGTCCCAGATTGAGGATGCGAAGAGCACACGTCGATGCCTTTTGTGTGTGTGTGTGTGTGGACGTGTGCTCGAACCAGGAGAGCGACAGAGAAAAGACAGAAGGCAGTCTGAAGTGAGGCACTGTTGAGTTTCCTCGTCATATTGTGGGATTCCCTCTGCTTACCCGTCCACATCCCGCCCCAACAAGGAAGCATGAAACACTCTGTGACTCCCCTGGGAGGAAACACGAGCCCGCTCTGCTTTGTGACTCACCATGACCTCCAGCCGAACCCTTTATCACATGCTTGTTTTAGAAGTACCCAAGAGGAAATGGAATGTGCCAGGAATACGGATGCATTTGCTGGAACTGTATTTATATTTGCATTTCAGAGTATACAGTGCATATTTTTTTTGTTGTTGTTTCGCCATACTGCTTCAAACCTCACAGTGGCAGAATAAATTTAGTCTCAGCAGAGATGTCATGTAGAGTCACATGGTCAGTTAGTCATTTCCTCCATGAGCACTGTGACACCTTGCATGTCCCATAAACGGTGGTACAAATTACTGGAACTGCGTGTAAAAATGCACTTTTTAAGAAATGTTGAGTGTGTAACCTTAAGTTCTTGCCCAGTGCCTGCACAAAGCAGGTTAAGGTAAAGAGATTTGTGGATTTAAATGTGATGACTGGATGGTGACTATTGTGACTAAAGAGGCAGACCATCAATAAGGACTCGAACTGTGCCTACACATCTGGATTTTTTTTTGCTAGAGCACAGAGCATCACCAGCTTCTGAAAGAGTAAAGCAGCATCATGTCATGTAATGCACACCTTTCAAAAAGTTCTGTTGTTGTTTCAGAAGAATACAGAATAATTTCCAAAAAAGCATTTGAGATCATCACAATGTTTGGGAGATCTCACTTGGAACTAAATTTTCCAAAGTCAAGCCTTTTCACCTTTTTGGAACCCCACTATGCTTTAGATATTCAGTTTGTTTTTTGTTTCTTTTTGGCAGAATGACAAACTTTGCACTCACTATATGCCTTGTAAAATCAGTCTACAATAATTTTTAAACTAATGCATGTAAAGACTCTTACATGCACTTGTCAAACAAATGTAGTTTTGAGCAATGCTAAGTGTTATATTTTCTAGCCAAACACTATCTTTAAATGTGATAACCAGAGATAAAAGAGGGTCATATTTTTTTGTAAAAACTCTTAAACACTCAAAACTAAACATAAATGAGTCTTCAATTAGCTAGCAAAATAGAAGTGGAGATCACTTTGATAAGAGTTCCCAGAAATTCTATGTAAAACGTTACAGAGCAGTGACTTACTTTTAAAGGTTAGTGCTATAGGCAGCTCAGACGCACGACGCTAATTATGGACCTAATGAATAACTTCAGCCGTCACAGTCCAATATTGGCACGTGTGGATTTTCAAACCCCTGGCAAGCATTAAAACATAATTTATTGCTAATTTCTTGTCATTCACTTGAAAGCAATATCATTAGTCCTTGGGAGGAGTAATTTTTTACACTTCTTATAAAATTACTTTCTCATAATTCCCCCTAATCATGGCAAATTAAGGCTGATTCAGTTGTCATTAAGAACTAAATTTATTCCTCTGCTGTCTAAGTTTAGATAAATGGTACATTTTTGGACAGGACCATTCATAAATAAGTAATGTGAAAAGATTATTGACAGAACACCTTTGTGGATTTGTGTCAGTAGAAGTAGATTATTTTTATGACCTGTCTAACATTATCAAGCAAACCTATTTGCTTCCACAGTCGTAGCCTGGTTTCACTCTCCTCTTTCATATAGGAAGACGTGCAACTCTGGAGCCACATCCCCTGGAGAAAAGTTTCTCCCTTTTATTACATTTTAAACAATTCACTATAGACTACATTTTTGTTCTTTGTTTTTAAAAGTATTTACCAGTTTGACTCAGTTATGACTTGGTTGGACCTGTTTTTCGTCTCCCATCACAATCCACATGGCGCTTTCCATTTACGTTCGAAGGTTTAAACTCAACCCTGGGAATTGTGTCAGAGCCAATTTAAGCATGTTCTAGTTGAAGTTTGGGAAACCATTAGGGTTTGTTAGTTGTTTTTTTCAATAAAGTAAGTTACAAGTCCACTCATAGTAATTCAAGCAAACAGCGGCTTTCCTACATTGCCAGTGTGTGACTGATGTAGTCAAAAAAAAAAAAAGAAAACAGAGAAAAACACAAATTGGCCATTTATTTCACTGTTTTACGCTCAGTGAATTCTGGAAGTTAGAGAATCAGAAATTGCAATTTGTTCGATGTTGCTTTTGTTTCTCATTTAGATGTTGTTTTGAGATATAGACAAATACTGCGGAAAATTTTTAATTGTAAAAATACAATTAAAGAAATTGTATTTTTAATTGCACTTCTTTTAAGTCCACACATTTGGCTTATTTGATTTTACTTAGAGATCAGCCCCTTTAAGATATAATGTTGTTTCTGGCATCAAGATTTAATATTTGTAAGTACAACATATTTGCAGTTTACACACACAATTTACACCCTCTGTAAAATTTACAGAAAATTTTTCAACAGAAAAGTACTGAAACCTCACTAAACGACCAAAAAAAATTTGCTTATCTAATTTCACACAAAGAAAAACTTGAATGAGATGTCATTGTTATTCCACAGGGTATAATATGATGTTGGTCCACATGTAGAAGAGTTTTTGCGTAAAATGAAGTTTAAAAAAATGTTCAAAGGAGATTTTGACTATTCTTCCAGAATCATATTTTTAAGGTCAAACAGGAATGTTTGACATATGGTCAGCTCTAATTCACCTCAAAAGATGGTCAGTAAAGTCCATCAACCCCAATCTTGCTCCTCCACTTGTTTTTTTTTTAAAGATAGCTTTTTGCACCGGTTCGCAATCAAGTTGTAACAGAAAGTAGCCGTAACCGAACTGTTCCCACAAAGTTGGTAGTATAAAATTTTCCAAAATATCTCAGTGCTCTGCAGATTTAGGAGTTACTTTAACTGGAACTCCTGAAAAACATCTGCACACCAAAATCCCTTCTGCATATCACTTTACTCATGAGAATGCAATCAAGCACATGCCATTCTTCTGGAAACAAACAGAGAGGCATGATTTTCCTCTACAGAGAACAAGTCTCTACTGCCGTTCAGCACAGCATGCTTTATATCACTGCATCAGACGCTGCAAGTTGTACTTGGTGATGTACGGTTTGCAGCTATTTAGACATGAAAATCCGTTCTATAAATCTTTGTATAGGCTTTTCTTGAGCCCATTTGAAGGCAAAACGAAGGAGATCTGTGGTTACTGATGCTGCAGAAGGTTGGTGACCTTTGCACACTGTAGGTCCGCTGACCCCACTGTGTGATTCTGATGTGGTCTACAAATTCATTGAGTTGTTGATGTTTGTACTCGCACTTTGTGATAATGCTAGTAACAGGTGACTGTGAAATACTTAAGAATGAGCAAATCTCATGACTGGACTCTTTGCACAGATCTGATCCTATCATGTTACCACATTCTCAGGCAGGCAAGTCATTGGGCAGTCCATTCTTTCACAAATGTTTACAGAAGCAGGCTGCTTGCCTGGGTTTCATATGCTTTTGGCCTTGGATGTGATTAGAAAACTTAAATTCGATGATTTGGAAGGGTGAGTCAATATATTTGGCAACATAGCATATGCTGAAGATTGCAATTCCTTCCAAGATGAAGAATCAGGCATATCTGACTAAAACTCGGAGTGAGAATTTTCATCCTATAGTTTTGGTGTTTCGTTTTTCTTAAAGACATTAATGAGAAACACAAAAAGTCACAGTTATATAATAACTAAAACCAAACCCGTATATCCTAAGAATTTCATGAAATGAAGTCTACAGTCTCATTTGGTAGCATTTCTTATGTTTTGAAACTCATGAAAATCCTTGAGTCACGTGACAGCGTCTAACCGCGCTGACACAGTGAAGATTCGCTGTTGATTTTCTTTCTTTTGGAAGTTTGCTTCCTTTCTCACTTCCTTCCTCTCCTTCAGATTTCAGCTCTGTCTGAGTTTGGTGTCACGGGCTAACAGTCAGAGACGGGGCCGGCAGTGAGCCTGGATTACATCAAACACACACCAGACGCTGCAGCCGGAAGACAGGCAGGAACCATGAAACTCTGCTCAAGTCTGTCACTGTCTATCATCAAGAAAAAGAAAAAAAAACAGTTTTAGAACAAACGGGTGTCAGACAGGTGGGGAAGGGATGTAAGCTAATATACAGACTAGTTTTTTTTTTCTTTTTTGTTGTAAGAATGTTGCTTTGCTCAGACATGTCTGAAGACATAGATAAATAGAGGAGGGAAAATGAGAAGATCAGACTTGGTGTCAAGTGGTTACAGTGCTCTCATTCATCTGCAAACCTCTTTTCTTTTTCTGCATGGCAATTATGAAAAACTGCACATGCCAATTTTCCAAGAGAAAGGGTTATTTCAGTGGATGAAGGTAGACTTTCCACTCAACCTGTGTATAATCAAAGTGCAAAAACAATGAAACCGGGTTCTCTCTGTGGCTTTCCTGTGCAGCTTTTTGACATTTTACAGGGCTGTTTTTTCACTTAATGTGCTGTGAATGAAGAGAACTAAGTGATGAAGTAGTGAAGTTGCTTTCATGTGCACCTATGTGTCATTTTGTTGCAGATTTCTGTTTCCAAGACATATTTGCAATGAAGGTTGTTCAAAAACAAAAGAAACTACCGGTATGTGTGGGAGGGAAAAATAAACTGGCTTTCAATATACTTCAAATTTGATTTATAGCTTGTTTGCAGCTTTTGAAATTCTGACTGATGAGTTAGAAACAAAAGGCATCCACAAACTGTTTAACATTTCAAAGTGAAATCTAAACATGTCCAGCCTGAACAAAACCAGGCAGACTGGATCGGACGTCTGTCAGTCAGGCCAGACTTTTTCAGCCATTCTGCAAAGTATTGATCTTCCCTATTGATTCGAGTCGCTGTCCATATGCCTGATCCTAATGTCGCTATAAGTTCATACGCAGAGAAGAGAAATTTCGGAGGGAAAGAAAATAAGAACGCAGATAAACACATATGAATGCAGATCGTTTGGTACATCAGGAGCTGCTGGAGGGGACAGAGTCCAGCCTGTCGATCCTGAACAGCTGGTGTTGATAGCTAATCTGTTCCTAGCTGGCACTTTTTGTAAAACATGAAACCCAGCAACCTGATAGCATGAATTAATAAATGAACAATTTTGCCTACAACAGGGGCCCCCTGTTCCATCTGTGTTTCTTTACACAGACACAATAGACACTTAAAAGGGGCCCGCAGGGGTTTTCATTCCCTCAAGTACAAACTGCGCAGGCCGCTGGATGACTGAGAACCACTTGATCGCATAATGACACCGAAAGATGGTATCCTCGCTCATACCGCCAACCGGAGTAACACACACGGTGGGGATTCATGAATTGGGTTTTTTTGGAGGGAAGAGGCTGCCGCTTCTCTCCTTCTCTTTTTTTTTTCAGTTATTTAAAGCAGGCCCTAATAAGCAGCGTGGGTGGAGAATGAGGAACCATTAGCTCAATAGCCTCGGCTTTCGCTAGCTTCTTTGCTTTTCAAACCCAAGCGAACACCTGCATCAAGAGACAGGCGAGGCAGGGGGAGTGGATGGACTTGCAGGGAAAAAAAAAAGAGAATAAAGAAGTGTCAGGGTGGTTTAGAGCTGGAAATATGCTGTAAGTGGGAGAAAGACAGAAATGCATTTTTTTTCCATATGAGAAGATTCTTTATTTTTATTTTTTTTGTTGCCAATCATGTGTGGTTTGTGAAAAGTCAACGCAGCTGATCGGCTTCAGTTTCTGGTACAATTTAAGCGACCCATTGAGATTTCTAAATGTAAGGTTTTAAAGCAATTCAAGTACTGGAGAGGATGTATTCCTGTCCTGTCCCTTCCACAAGTGCATGCTAAAAACGCACAAGTAAATCAGGACTATTGTTGCCATCGTTGGATGATTTATCAGTTAATAACAAACATGAAATTAAGACGAACGTGGCATCTAATTTTTAAGGAACCTCCATAAACTAAGCTTGTTTTCTCCATTTACATCACAAAAACAACCATGGAGGAAAATTCTGGTTCCACAATTTGATTCTTCGCTAGACTCAAACTTTTGGCTTCTGAAAATGATTAAAATCACTGTCGAGTAGTAGCCATAGTAATACTTCTAAAAATTGTTTAATATGTAGAAAATATCTTTTGTGTTGGACATAGGCACCAGCCCCCCTGTGACCCAGCAAGGATAAGTGTGATGTCAAAATAAGAAATCTTTTTACCTCCTTTTCACATCTGTAGCAATGGAGCTGATGAAGCAACTATGATTTTATCCCATTTAAACTATAAATGTTGATATTCCTTTTTATTTGCATTTACTTTGTGAAAGACAAACTGTTTACATACAAGAATGCAAAATATCATCCACAGAATTCAAGCAAAGGATTATGAGTTTTAGGAATATAATGCATATACTGTGGGAATTTTACATGAATCCTCTCGAAGGCTCTGCTGCCTGTCATTCCTGCGTCTGCTATTTATGCAATATTTGAGATAGTGAGCCAAAATCAACCAAGCCACCTATACATTTTACACTCCTACAACTATAAGGCATAAAAACCACATTGTGAAGCAAATTATATTAAGACATGACACAGCACTCCTTCTGAGAAGTAACGTCATGCTTCCTTCGAGAGATGTATTCAGCCTAAAATAGCAAGTTTGGTTGTCATTTCTTGTAAACATTTCAGTTTTCTTGGGTCCACAAGTTCCAGTTTTGTCCCACTAGTGTACTGTGTGTACTTGCAAGACAAAGACCAGAGGCCGCTGCTGACATTAAGTCATAAAACTAGACGCTTAGCATAGTTTTTACAGTTTACTTTTATGGCTCATTTGGCAGTTGACAGAGATTAGTTATACTTTTCTATCAGATCGTCCTTTTCATACATGCGATTGTGGAGCCAAGCAGTTCAGACTTGTTGGTCGGATTACGTCACGGTTTTTAGTCGGAAAGCACGAGGCATGAATGGGAAGGAATGTAGGTCTTTCGAGATAAAATTAAATATGTTTGGCTTTCAAAAAAAAAAAAAACCCTGAACTGTTCCTTTAAAAAAAAAAAAAAGGATCCTTCAACTTGTTCCTACTTGCTGAGAAGGGAACACTTATCCCACACGTGTGCTTTGCCATTGACAGCTGCAATTGATGCAATTTATGACAAAAGGAGAAAAGAATGAAACAGAGGCATTGTGGGTGCTGAGTGAGCCTGTCAGGCATCTGATCTATGGCAGGACAGATGCAGAGGGCCGGGAGGCTGAGGTAAGCTGGCAGGCGGGGCACTGAGGATAAAGAACACAGAGACACAGAAGAGGAGCAGGCATGCAAGCTATGTGATGATTATCAGAAACACAGGGCCCCGTCTGTTCTCCACCCAGCCCGGCTGCGAGGCACAGGGCTGGGTCTCTGAAAGCAGGTGTGCTGGGTGGGGAAACACAGGAAAAGGGTTGGAGAGTAGGAACAGTGATGCAGACAGGCATGAAAATGGAGACTAAAGCTGGAATAAAACAGGAGCAAAAGAAAAAAATCCAACAAAATACACTAAGACGAGGGTAATTATTGATAAAAGACTGCAAGACAAAAATGTGCTTCTGAGATGAGAACGGGGGTCACAGCAGATGAAGGAGAACAGTGCACAAGTCTTACTGGAAACTATGTTCGTCATTAGAGTCTTTCGCTGGGTTCAATAAAGAGCTCATACATGGAGGATTGTATGCGTTCCAGCATCGGCCTGAATGTTTAGATGTTAATACAGAAAGCGCCGCGTATCAGAGAAATCGGAGGAATCAATGACGAGCAAAGACGAGAGTAAGTGGATCAGGGTACCCCTTAGCTGACTCCTTATCATTGCCAGATCTTTGGCTCGTCTTATAGCCCCTGTGCACACATACAAAAATCGCCTGATGTTCTGTGTACAAATGAACACGCACTTATCAGTAGTGAACACAAACAGCAAATCAGCCAAACTTAATGCATTTGGGCATGTAACAATGGCAAAGGTGGCTTGCTAGAAGAGACTGAGCACCAGAATGTTGAAGGAATAGGATTCAAGTAGCTCTGAGCCACCAGACAGACTTTTCGATTTACAGAGAATGGTCCAAAAAACAGTAGCTCCGATAACCACTTGTTGCAAGGTGTGAGGAATGCACAACAGATTGAACCTTGAAGTAGCAGAAAGCCACAGTGGGTGCCTCTCCAGTCAGCTAAGAACAGGGAGCAGAGGCTGCAATTTGCACCAAATGAGGGCTGTTCTGATGAGTGTTGATTTCAGCTGTGTTATTTGGATGGTAGAGTTGAAATGTGGCCTTTTATCAACATGCTGGTGGAGGCAACGCAACGGTCTGGTGAACTTTTCTTAGTAAAGTCCGCCAGACTTTACAACTTGATTGGTCCTCTTAGTGCCAAACAAGCATTGCGTGAACTACCTGAGTATTGTTGATGCCATGTCTTTATGACCACATTGTAGCCTTCTCATGATGTAGCCTGCAAGATAAAGCATCTTATTACAATACTAAAATCAACTCAAACTTGTTTACTGTTACTTAAACTCCAGTAACAGTTTAAGTAATAGTATGGTGACCAGATCGCAGCGCGAGATCCTTTGGTACACGGTGCAACGAAAAGTTGACGTGACAGACAAAACTTCAAGATACGTCATCCTCTCATGTTAGTTTGGACCAAAATCTCTGTAGAATGATTTCAACACCTTATTGAATCTATGTCAGGAAAGGGACCCGAACTGGTTTTAGTAAGGTTAACCCAATAAAGTGGGTGGTGGGTGTAGTTTTGCACTTAAATTCATCTCACTTCAAACCAGTCATGCTCATAAAATCACAAGATGACTGAAACCTTACAGTTGTGGTTTTGTGAAGGTCAAATATAATCCGGTCACAGCACATTTGTTCACGTTTTTTGAATCTCTACAAGCTCATTTTTTGTACTTCCTGAGAACTGTTTAAGAAGATTTTCACAGGGCAAATAACCGATATGTGACTCAACATTTCAACATAATAACACATAGATAAATCAGCATACACCAGGGTAAAGTTTGAGTGTGAAAACACACGCACACACAGCCATGCTTGCCTTGACAGCTGCTGCAGCTTCTGGTAAAGTGCGCAGGCTGTGGGAGTGCAGGGACATTTCTCGCTAAGGGAAGTGCTTAGGTTTTGCGGTCTCGTTTTAGCCCTCGTGTTGAGAAATGGCCAAACTCTACTTTCATTTCAACTGGAGAGACTTGCAATTGCGCTCTGCACAGTCACATGACCAAGATGCATGGCTTTTTACTGCGCCGTTGAGGCCCTCCAAGGCTGATATGCCAAGAATGAAAAATATTGAGGGAGCCCCTCTCTCCCTTCCTTCACTTACTCCACCACTCTGACTCTCCCATTTTTTGCAAATACACACATGCGCTCCAGTTACTGTCCTACCTTCTGAATGCCCGACGGCCCCAACTCATCTTTGCATTATTCAGTCTCGAGGAATAAAACATATCTTGAACTGGAGTGAGCAGATTCACTGATAATGCTTCAGATGTTC
The DNA here is from genome assembly GCA_903067095.1 of Girardinus metallicus. NCBI lineage: Eukaryota > Metazoa > Chordata > Actinopteri > Cyprinodontiformes > Poeciliidae > Girardinus > Girardinus metallicus. Next base: position 45,415 of record CAEGAE010086612.1, on the reverse strand, counting down.
TCAGGCTAGCATGGCCCCAGTCCATAATGCTTATATTCTTCCCTGTGCTGTTTATTCCATTGAAATATAGATCAATATCCCAAGACAGCAGATGACCAGCAGCATCGCAAGAAAACAAAAAAAACAAACAAACTCTCATCTAATTGGCGAAGAGTTGCCATTAATCCACTGTGTATGCATGTTTCTTTTGTATTGTGTTTGTGCTTTTCCATTGTCTTCCACTTTGTTTCAAAGTCCAAGGATTTTTTTCTTTCTACCCCTCCCATCGATAGACATAGCATCTTTTTTTCCAGCAAAGGAGGACATTGATAAATTACACCAAGCCGAGCCAGGGAGTCACAATTAAGATCCCTTCACGATAAAGGTAAAGGTAAATTATTTACATTAACTAGACGGTTTAGATCACCCCACATTCCTCTGCAAATGGGCAAGAAAAAAAAAAGCTGCTTCCTCTGGAAAGCTGGAAGAGCTGACTTCGGTAAATTGTTTGTGCTGTTAATTAATGAGCCGGGCAAATGTTTGGGTGTGCGTGTGTGTGTGTGCATCCTTGTGATAGTTCTACGTGTGTGTTAAGGTGAGGTGAAAGAACAGCAGTAAAGAGGAATGATGTGGTGGGTGGTAGAGGAAGAGGCTGGCCTATTAAAACGGTAGTTGAGAAACATCCTTTTACGCTGCTAGAATTTCCGCTACACCTCAAATTGTGATGCTGTTGTCCTTTAGAATAAAGCAGAATTTTTGTTTTTGGTATATTTTAAAACATGGAAACATTAACTATAGCCCCGTTATATATCGAGTAATTTTTTTCCCCCTAAATGGTATGCACTACTTTTTGTCGCAACATATGCAGTTTTTGTTGGTCCCACATATGACGTTTTCCTTATGCAGTTTATACATTTATTCACGCAGAGACAATATACAACATTTCATTCACCATTTAAAAGGAGAGATGGATAGCACCAGGTTATAGCAATAGCCCAATTAGCATTTAGTGAGTACTAATTGTGATAGCACTCACTAAATACACTTTTACAATGAAAAGTTTATTTACACTATCTACACAATTTGGCAACTTTCAAAGGTAGACAATAAAATATTTTGTGAAGAAAAGAAAGAAATCACTGAAATAGCTGTAACTTCAACTTAGACAATGTTGAGTTAATGATAATGCAAAGGAAGAACCCAGAACACACACACACACATATGTAAATGTCACATTTCTGATAAAAATTAACACAAATGAAAAAAAATATACTATAGAAAAATTTAGAAAGATAAACACATCTGTGTAAAATAAGAAGCCACGGTGGAAATCTATCTGAGTATGAAACATTGATTTTGGCCTCTCTTTCTCAGACCTGATTCCAAAACAAAGTTTTTCCACCTGTGAAATTTAGATAACATTTCCAAACTGACAACCCATGTTGTGCTTCCATTTGTTTGAAATGCATACATGCAAACACATATGTCCTTCCTCGGATTTCCAGTGCAGAGAAGGAACAGTGTGTTTGTATTAGAGAATATGTGAAGGGTTTTTGGCAACGTTACGGCCCAGGCGCGTATTTCTTGAAGCTTAGAGAAACAAAACTGCTGATTTGAAAGTCAGCTTTGATAACATGAAAATCATCTATCACCTAAAATAATCAGTTTGGGAATCCTGTCAGTCATGCAGTAAAAAGTGTTTGTCCTCTTTTGGGAGAAAAAAATGTCTTTTGAGTGTTTTTCCAAAGAGTAAAACCGATATGTTCTGATCAAGTTAGTTTCTCTCTGATACCAATCTGATTTGCATAAGAATTGATGTTTGCAGATAAAGTTCACCTCAGTAAATGCAGTTCATTATTTTTTATTGAACATCCTTTTGCTTTAAAGTGAATTACAATAAAACACTACATCTCATCAGTTGGTATACGCCTTACATCAGTAGTGTGATTGCATCCAAATTAGCTCACTTACCAGTGATTCTTTGGAGAATTCTCTCATTCTTTCAAAGTTTTTGTCCCAATAGGACATTCCACAGAATACGTGTTGTTTCAACACGCAGTTAACTAGGTTAGGAAATCCTCCGGTCTGCTGACCACACGTCAACTGCATTATTTGTCTTAAGTCACCTCATTTTTTGGTTCTGCTGATAAAGATTTAAGCTAGGTCAGTTTCCTGAAAAGCTAGCTTAATGCTAGCATGTGTAGTCCTTGTTTTTCTATGATTTTATGATAATCCAGCTCTTCACACATCCAGTTTCAGGTAATCGTATACCGACAGAACTTACTGAAAAATAGCTTATCTGCTTCCTGACCTTGGTCTTTGTCTTTTAAACGTGGACAGTTGGGGATGTCTGAGCACAGCTCACATGACACCGGCAGACTGGCAGTCGCAGAAATCAACAGTCTCACTGAGCGCCACCGTAAATGTCGAAAAACCCTAAAACTGTCAGGGAAAACACAGTTAGTCAACGAAATGATGTGCACGACTTGTGATGTAATTACTATGCACACCAAAACAGGATTTAGATTTAAACACTTTATTTAAGGGGGTTAACCAATCTACAAAATTCAATACTTTGAGGTAAAAAAAAATGAATTTTAACCTAGATGTTTACCTAGTTCAGCTCTTGTGAAAGGTAAAAAATACTTCATTGGATCATGCAATTTGTTGGAGACATGACACATTTATCCTGCCAGGCAGATACCCACTGGCTTCCTCAAATAAATTAGAAAACATGCCTCTGAGTTGTAAGTCCTGTTTCTGTTTGTGTATCAGTGCACTTCTGACTACACGTTTGCATATTTGCACAGCTGTGTGTGTTTATATCCACCAGTGCATGTGTGTGCCCACGCGTGAAAGTCTGCTTGCGTGCGTGTGTGCATGTGTGTGTGTGACAGAGAGAGCGCCAGGAAGAGAGTGGGTGGGATAAGTTTTGACAAAGTTCCCCATTTTTTAGAAATAATCACTTGTTCCCGTCATAGAGTTGTGTGCGACTACGGCTGATGCTGAGAAGGGAAGCCCAGAAAAAGACCTCTCTGGTTCTCTGTCGTCTCCTGCTCATCTCTTTGTTCCTCCATCTCTCTGGTGCATCCGACCCTGTGTCCCTGTAGCTCCTAACGAGGGGGTGTGGTTGACACTGGAGGCATTGGAGCTGAATTACCATATTAATTAGCTCATCTTTTGACCGACAAACACCGAGCTGAAATGTCACCACACTCGCATTGGCCATAGGAAACACAATTAGTGGAAGTCATTATTGTTTTAGTGATGCACAGGTTTTTTTTTCTTTACTCCATTTCCTGCATCTTCCATTCCTTCCTCTTTTCTCACTGCTGTCTCTCTTGTTTGCACCTTACCAGCATTTTTTTTTTCTTTCTACTTGTCGAGCTGCTTGCAACAGAAAGCAGATTAAGCTGAGATAATTATGCACTGTGAATGTTTGTATCTACTTGTATGAACATTCGTCATTCATACTTTAGGATTCATGGAAAGATGGAACCTTAAGCTTTCATTACATCTACAGTGTAATGACAATACAGTGTGCAAGGCTGCAGAGATATTTGACAGGCACTGTGGGCTGTAACTGATAGGCAGTCTTTTTTTTTTTTTTTTTTTGCCCTATAATCTCTGCATTAAAATGAACAGAATGTGAGGTTTTTGCATTTAACTCCAGTTATTGGATGGAATTTCCTTCATAATGCAACTAGTCAAAAACTATTTATGACTCCACGAGTTTTCATTTAATTTATTTATTATTATTTTTTGCTTTGCCCTCCTTGGAGTTACTGCTACTCTAAAAACTGTAACTTTTCTCCTGATTTTTCAAAACATACGTTTGGATTTACCGACATGCAGATACATGCGTCAAGCAGACAAGAACTCTCCTCTGCCGGCACATGTCTCTTTCTCCAACTTTAGTCTTCCACATGCCTTGCAGAATCATCATTTTGGAACTGCGGTCGTGTGTGTTCAATATACAGCTTTTTCAGTGTCAAAAATACTCTGAAGTCACATTTCCAATTGGTGAACGTTTCATGTTATGTTGCTCTCTTATTAAGTTGTGTCTGTAAACCCCTGTGAGCTAAATGCGAGGCGCTGGCTGAACCTTTAAACGGGTTCAATTTTAATAATTATTTTTGTTTGTCTACCTGTTTCAGGTAATCACAGACATTCCTCCAGAAATTACAGCTTATGTTTTAATGTTGCCTTGACGCAGGTTGGATGCCAACATGTAATCATCTTTAAGGGCTGGGAGTTCCTTCTCTTTAATGATCTCTTTTCTGCAACAATAAAATATTAGTGGATGTGTTGGGAAAGAAATAATATTTGACTACTGGGTAATGTTGATGTTTATTTCCTTGAGTGTTATGTGTGATTCATGGAAATGAATGGGAAGTTACTGTTTTTAAACTCAATGAACTTTTTTAAATTGTGTCATTTTGCAACCACAAGCTTCGGCACATCAGCATATTAAGTGGTGGACCAACGTGAAGAAGTGCTTCATTTTGAAGTTTTGCATGCTTGTGTTTTTTTTTTTCCAGCCCCATTTATTTTGAAACCACTAAATCAAATCCAGTGTACATCATTTAAACTGTTCAGATAAGGCTTCACCATCTTTTTCTTCTTCTTCTTCTTATAAATAAGCATCATTATAAAGACCAAAAAACACTGCAGATAGGTCAGCAATGAAGTTGTGGAGAATTTCCAAGCAGATTTAATCACAATACCCCAAGGCTTGAATTATCTCACTATTCAGTCGATTTACAGAAAGTCAAAAGAGCTTGACCCAGCTGCAAAAACATCAAGACATGACTGACTTGTAGGGCAATGAGGGCAGCCATGTGAACAACATTAACTTTAGAAGAGCTGTTGAGATCTACAGCACCAGTAGTAGGCTGTTGCTGACAGGACAGCTATTGGGTGTGCCAGACAAAGATCTGACCTTAAGGGAAGAGTGGCAGAAAATATGATGTTGCAAGAAATCCGGTTTGCACTTTGCAACAAACTCTAAAGAGGACAAAGCATGCATGTGAAAGATAGCACTCTGCACTTGAATTTGAATTCACTGCAATGGTTTTGATCGAAGCTTATACTTGTGTTGCAATGGAAGAATCAAAGATCAGATCTGAAACCAATTGAGAATTTGTGGTTGGACTTGAAAATTGCTGTTTCCAGATGTTTTCCTGGCAGTCTTATTAAGTTTGAGCAATTTTACAAAAAAAAAATAATAATAATAGGTTAAAGTTTCACCTTCTTCTAAAGATGGACAAAGATACTAAAGAAGACTTGCAGCTTTAATCACAGCAAAGTGTTTCTACAAATTGCTGACTTAGGAAATACTAGTTATTTGTAAAAAAAAAAAATAATAATAGTAATAACTTTGTGTTGCTCTATCATATAAAATCCCACTTCATCACATCAACACTTGTGGTTTTAACTTCATAAATTCTGAATCTTCTGGAAAGGAATATTTTTGCAATGCTCTCTATAATCAAGCAGATTGTGTGCTTGCAAGAGCTTACATTTAATTTGTTGGTCAAAAAGAATCTTGGTTAAACATATTTTTTAGGAAGCAAATCTACCATTTTTTTGTAAATCCAAATATTCCTACATAAAGAAGTACAGCCACACAATTATTGACATCACCATCATCAATAAACTAGAATACCTATTTTAATGAACCCAGATTAAAACCTATTTTTTGACAATAACAAACGTTAAGAGGACAGTAGTCATACTTTTCATCGAGCTGATACCTCTGTATTAAAAACATTTTGTTATTGATCTGATATAATATTCCAATAAGAAATCTTGATTTTTCATTGAAAGTAAGCAGACAGAACATCAAAATGAACAAAAAATAATTATTTGGTGTGTTGTATTTTTACCTACTGAAGAAAAAAAATGCCAAAGTGTTAAAGCAGGGGCCTCCTCCAGCTTGCAAATTGACAATATTTCCAAGGTAGGCTGTTGCTTTAATTATGAAAGAACAACATATATATGCATTCCAAATTAAAGATACGTCGGAAAATAAAAGGTGAACAAGATTTGTTGTTTTGCATATGTGACTGAAACGTGAGCTACCACCATGTGGAAGCCATAAGGTTTGTTTAAATTAAAGGTGTGCGGCATGCTACAGGACCCTCACTCACAGTAGTATTCCTCAGCTGTATCACTATTGATTGTCTTGGTATATTCCTTATGAAAGCATCTGATGAATGTTTAAGCAGGAGGGCTCACATATCCTCCTGTGTAAGTCTGACCCCGGACTTGTGCCGCTTGTTTCTTTAATGCTCTAGGGATGCTATATCATCATTCGGATTCTATGTATGTTGTCCTGATATCTTGGCCTCTTCACAAGTCTGGAAGCAGACAGTAACCCCATGGCCTTCCATATGTGCCTGCAAGTCTGAACACACATAACTTTCCCTTTGCACAAGGCTAGGCGTTGTAGTACGCCCTCACAGGAAATAGTGTCATGTCCCATCCTAATGTCATTCAGAACGCCAGTCATTTAAGCACAAAAGTTTAAACACAAAAGAGAAAAGCTGGGGTGTACAATAAAGCATTTTTACAACAAACAAATGTAGAGCTCCTCACTGGCTTTTTTAACAATGTGATCTTAAGTATCAAACAGATTGTGGAACAGATTCAGGAATGACCACAGTGGTCTACCTCCAAATTTATATTCATTTCTACAGATAAACTGCTGAACCTTGAAGAAGTGACTGTTCCAACAAGACAACAATGATCCAAAACACACGTCAAAACTGTTTTTGAACACAAGCCTTCTGTAACGGCCTCAATTTCAACCCTACTGAAAAATTGCGGGCTGCTGAAGAGCTTGGTCTTGCTAAGAAAAATAACTACCTGCAATGCAGTCTGCCAACTCTGTTAAACCTAACTGACTAATTTTTTAGATACTTAGATATATGCCATCCATCCATCCATCCATCCATCCATCCATCCACCATCCATCCATCCATCCATGTATGTCTGTTAATGAGAACTGTTCTGTGTTTTTTTTTTCTTTTTAATTCAAAATTATATTATTTCACTGGCAAATAAATAAAATACAAGAATGGGCCTGATGTATGAGCACAGAGGGTTTGTCTTTCTGACAAAGCAACTGAAGTAAAATTTTTCTTTACTGTTTGCTACATTTTCCTTTCATGTTGTTTCTATATTAGAAATAGTGCTAAAATGTTGTTAGTTCACACAGCATTTGTAAAACACCACATGTAGTACGCCCTCACAAGAAATAGTGTCATGTCCCATCCTAATGTCATTCAGAACGTCAGTCATTTAAGCACAAATGACTGGCATTTATATTTTGAAATTTAATATTTTATACATTATGTACATTTATTTATTCATTTATTTTTTTCAAGAAGATACATAATACAGATTAATCAACTGCTTTGGTGAACTTCACCCAAGATAATAATAATAATAATAATAATAATAATAATAATAATAATAATAATAATAATAATAATAATAATAATAATGATAATATTAATAATATGGAACATCATCACAGATAAAATGGCTTATATTTAGAAAAATTAACATTTTCAGAAATGGATCTTCTGAATGGCCCTTTGGAAGTCCTGGTTCTCTTCAATGAGCCATAAGTCTCATCACTAGTAGAGCATAAAATGTCATTGGCTTTTAATGTAAGTGTATGTGTGTTAATCTAAGAATGAGAATCACATGTTCTGTTTTTAACATAAGTGCATCCAGCCACCATCTGGGCATTTATCGTTATATATTATATTATGTCTGCTGCCATATAGAATGTCATATGGTAATATTACTGTGTAAGCATTTGCATGTGTTACTCTGAGTGTGTATGCAATTTGGTTTTGCAGGGGACCTTCATTTGAGACCACTGGTGTAAGAAGTGGGTCAATCCCACGGTGCAAAGTCGAGCATTGACAGGTCTGTGAGAAGCAGAGGGATGAAGAAGAACAAGAAGTAGAAGAAAAAGGAGGAGGAAGAGGCTGAAAGCAGACCTCAGTGAATCAGAAGCAGCATCACAGTTGAGGCAAAACATACAGCATGCGTGCAGCATGTACGCCACGTGCTCCCTATGTGGGTGGACTGAGCAACGAGCTCAGTCCACGAGATGTGTTGATGTGTATTGGGTGAGAGCGTGGCTGCTCAGAGAATGCGTGAAAAATCTGTCTTTGACCTTAAATCTCGCTTTCATGCTGTGGCAATCGACGACTTGTCAAACGAGGGCTGATCTAGACAGGTTTTGAAGGACAACTTACAGGGTGGAGAGGGCAAAACCCCTTCAGAGCTGGGCAAGTGTAACTTGCCCCGATGTAGAAACACTTTATAAAACTGAAAAATAAAATTTTTCAACTTTGTCACTTTGTTTTCTAGCAGCATGTAACTAAATGAGAGAAAATCAAGGGAATTTAACTAAATTTAGTCAATCAATTTAGCATAAAAACGTGGAGAAAGTATATTTACTAAATAGATTTATCACACAGATGCATTTCAAGTACTTATTTTTTGTTTATTTAGGTGATTATAGCTCACAGATAATGAAAACCCAAATTTAGCTTTTTTGAGAAGCTTTGAATTTGGCCTAAGTAGGTGTTCTGAAAAGCAAGACATGCTACATTTTCATTGATTGCCTAGTTTATATTAATATTTGTATGCATAATTATAGATTATTCATTAATATATTTAATAGAAGATCATGTGACTAAAATACTTTAAATTAATGATGTTTTACTATGCTGGATCAATGAGTTTCAAAAATTTATATTCATTTTAATTTATTTCCTTCTTTACATTAAAAATTCATAGAGAAGTGATTGATCATATATTTCCAGTGTGAATAAATTGCTATGACATAAATTCATTTCTATGAGATCAAGCTGTAAGCCAAATTATGTTATGTTTACGAAAAGATCTCCCCAAAAATTGTGATGTTGTTCAAAATACATAGATATGTCACTCTACATATAAGAACCTCCAGCTTGACTTTTCTGAATTACCTAATAACCTTGACAGGAAGATCCAGTTTAATTAGATGTAAATGTAATTACTTCAAACTTAAATGAAGATTATTGCCACAGACTACTGTACTGCAAAGTGCAGGAGTGTTTCTCTTTCTGATGCTCAGAGAAATCAGGATGTGTTTAACAATAAACTCAAAACAAATCTGATACCATAACACGGTTAAGTTCTGAGTTATGGCTCTTACTTTGATTTTATTTGCACAGCGGGGGTGTTCCCCCACTTTTTTTTTCCCTCCTCTGTTCTTTGCCCCAGAAGATGCCGTTAGAAGTATTTTCTCATGAGAAGAATGCAACAAATCCCACATTGTTCATTGTTGTCTGCCTCTCCTTGAAAATGAAATGAAAGATTAAAAGAAATAAGAAAAAAACTTCACAATAGTGTGGGCTGGGGTGGGGGACAAAAATGGAATTACAAAGATCACATTTTAATCTTCTTTGATCTGGTGTGTTAAGAGAAGGTGCATGTGTGCGCGTGTGTGTGTATGTGTGGAAGGGTGACAATGTCTTAAAGAGTTGGGGGAGGAAAGAAAAAAAAAGCAAAGCGGAAGAAAGGGACAGTGAAAAAGCAAAAAGGAAGGGATGATGTTAACCTGTCCTTGATGGTTTGGGATTCATGAAAGGAGCAGTTCCAGGCAGGGAGAGTGGGCTGTTTATTTACAGCAGAGAAGATGTCTCCCTCAAGGGCTTTCCAGGGAAGCTTGTCCCCGTCATCACTACCTCAGCTCCTGCACCTACCCTTCAGCTAAACTCCACCCAGCCAGGGAGGACAGCAAACAGGGGCGAGAGGGGATACTCTCCTCCTTTTCTCCTAGCCCCTGGCAGAGATCTCTTCTACCACCCCCCTGTTTTCAGCTGTCTAAAGCTGAAAACGGAAAGGGTGGGGAGAGGGTTAGGGGGGCACTCAGTGCCTCCGCCTAGGCAACAATGAAAACAAGGAGACTCCTTATGCCAAAGAAGTGCTTATTAAATCCCAGGCAGCCGTGCAATTGCGCCGCGGAGCGAGTCAAAATAAGAAATTGTTTGTTGTTGGGGTTTTTTCACCCTGCCTCCCTCTTACCCCAGATGCTTTTTTAACCTCCTCATGATCAGCCTGGACTTTCCACTTCTCCCCCCCTTTCCTTCCTTTTCATCTTTGTACGAAGCGATATGTGGCTGAGGCAAAAGCACGGGACATGACAGCCCAGCAACAAAAACATGCAGATGTGACAGTGTGAAAAGGCCACTGGAGGGCAGAAATAAGGGGTAGAAGAAAGAGGTGGGGGTGGGAGGGGTGACAGTATGGGGAGAGAGAATGACACAAACAGTAAAATCTGATAGAAAACGAGGAGAGAGAAAAAAAAGAGGCACGGGCATGAGAGAGGAAAGAAAGAAAGACTGTGGGATGAAATGCTTGGAATAGTGAGGAGGATTGTTAGTGTGGATAAAAACAAAGAAACAGAGGGGGTTTGTTGGGAGGGGGGCAGATTGAGGGGGCGCATGTTTTCGAGGTGGCCCGGGTCCCTGATGCCCTCCTGTTTCATGGCTCTCACAGCTTGTCAGTGAAAACAGCCCAACCATGTAGACAGCTGTGCTCAGGAGGCTGCGGGGGCGAGAGGAGAAGAGCAGAGCGGAGAGAGGAGAGGAGGAGAAGACCTTTGTTTTCCATTTTGCTCCATCAATGTCCTGATTTTCCTCCCGGCTCCCTGTACGCGCACTCCATCAAAATTTCTGGGCTCTGCCATGTTTGCTTCCATCATCTACTAAAAAGGAGAACTGAAAAAAAAAGTCTCAATTCAACACACAAGGTTGGATCTGTGTAAACGTTGATGTGAGCATTTGGGTTTTGCTGTTGTAAGCAACTGTAGATAGATGCCACATTTTGACCGAGCAAACTTGATGATGAAGAAGTAACTTTTGTTTGACACAGGCACTCATGGCATGAAAACTTAAGGAGGTAAAACTGCTTTTAAAGTAAACTTAGTAAATTACAATCTCATGTGTGTCGAGCACCCGGCTACAGGCTAGCTGCTTGGCTAATTAATCAGTTATGGCAGCTGGTTATGCTTTTGTTACTTCAAAAGAAGCAGAATGGCATAAAGAGCGACATTCTGCTCAATCAACGTTTAAAAGCGACCACTAAATTCTGGGTCTGCTTCCAGTTCTCCTCCCAGTAGTGACCACATGTGTTCCCAGAATGGATGATTGTTGCAAAGTTACTGAATTGAGGAAGTCAACTGTCCACTATCACAACATGCTGACAAAGGAGATTCAACTGCAGCAGTGTTAAAAATGACTCGATGCCATTGGTTGGGTCTCCTTTCTTAATAATTGGCATCATAAACTGAAGTTAATTGTGTTGCATTATAACTAGAATCAAACAGGAATGTGCTTAATTGAATTTGAATCTCTTTGTGCGTATTGACTAAATAATTATGTACATAAATCAGTCTGAAATGAAACTGAGAAATTTAGCTGACTCCAGGTGAATGTATTTATTTATTTATTTTTTTAACTATTGTCAAAATAAAAGAGGATATGTTACAGGTAACATTATCATAATAGTAATATATCATTTTGCTTTAACATCAGAAGGGGTTTCACTTCAACATCTCATATTTTAGATTCTTGTTTTAAATTTTGGAGTAAAAATCATGCAAGTCTCATACCTTTCCATGCACTCTTGGCATACTTGAGGAGACGTCTAAGAACTGGCTGCATTACAGGGACGATGTTGACAAGCCGCTATTTCCGCTAAGTTGAAATCAGTCACAGGTTTGATGGAGTGATTTTTATGAGGCCTAAAAAGTCCTGGCCGCAGGCTAAAAGGATGGATTCATCTCCGCTTCACCCCCTCAAACAAAACATCTCCCAGCATTGAGACTTAAAAGAGTGTGACAGCTTGTCATCCAGATCATCTCCACTCATTTGTACCTTTTTGTGTTCATGCCTGCAACATCAGAGAGATCACGCAGATCAATGCTCGCATTTCTTCTCTTTGAAGTAGCAAGTGCTGTCCCTGTGGCAGCACCCCCGCCGGCCCCTAACCACCACAACCCCTGCCTTCACTCTGACCTTCTCAGTGCCTCATCAAGGCCTCTGGTTTACCTCCACTTCTTTACCTCCCCCTCCGCCGTTTCCTGCCATCTTGGCCTTGTTTACGAGCCTCTCCCCTGGAAGGACAGGTTAATAGAAGACCTGGCTCAACTCAGGCCCGTCTGGTTCTCATTCACTTCCCAGTAAGATCCAGCCACGCACGCACACACGCCCCCAAGCACACACACCCCCACACACCAAACTTTGCTGAAATGCTTTCAGTGAGCACTGTATGTGTACTTTGTTTAAAAAAGACAACATATCAAACACATAGAAGCTGTAATGCTCCACTAGTGAAAGTAAATCTGTAAATCTTGTTTTTGGCACTCGGACAGCAATTATAATTGTTATACTGCCAGACAGGACAGTTTAAAAAAAAAAAAAAATCTAACACAAAAGAATGTGTATTCAAAAATCTAATATTACTCAATTTCTGCTGTAATAATAAATAAGGATGGAGATGTTTGTTTTTTCTTTAGATTCAAAATCATTCAGCTTACACTAACAGACCGGGACTGATGCATGGGAACGAGCTGCTCAAGAAACAAGCTAGTCACGAACTAATGTAGCAAGGAAAAATAAAATAATGTCCAATTGGATAATCTGAATCGCTTCCAGCTCTTGTATGGGTTTAGTTTTGGCCGCAGTGCTAATCCAGGAGTTTCCATTGAGTTTGGGATAACTCATCTGGTGATGTCTGATCACCAACTCCTAGCTGATGGAGAGGAAACAATGTCTTTTACCACAAGCTGAAGGCAGGTTTCATGGTTACCAGAAACAAATCCAAAGACCTCACACATAACAATCCTCTTTCAAGTGCTTTGTGTAAGTTTCCAGAGCCACTGTTGAAAACTATAAAGCTGCTGATATTAAAACATTTGTTTGTACAGACATTGAGCAAAAATCTTATTTATGAAGTCAAACTTTCTCAATGCCCTACAAGTACTCCAACTAAAACAGACAGGCAATCAAGGCATTTTAGCGATGTAACATCATGGCACCAAGATGGTTCTCAGGCTGTGGAAAATCAAGCTGGTTCTTTTATATGACCAATAAAGTACTGACTCCGGCACCAGCCTTGATTAGTCACTGGAGCTGCTGCTGGTGGGAGAAAAATGTGCTACTGTATGTTACCAGGATCATTGTTAAAACACAAGAACAACATGAGTCTCTTGTCTTTTGACAAAACAAAAAGACAAAGGTGTTCCATAGACTAGGGCAAATATTAATAGACACATCAAAAATACAATGCAGCATAGGTTTTTTAGTGTATTGCAACTGGAGTATGCTTAAGCGTTGAGAGTGCAATGTTACGAACCACAACTCTGCAACAAACATCTATTTACTAAGGGAATTGTGGTTTGGTCTGCTGCTTATGATTCAGTTCTGTGGCAGCTGCTCCAGCCACGTGTGCATGTGACTCCTGGTCACAAAGTACAGATTGGGAAAACAAAAGATGCCACACCAATGTGAATCAACTTGTGACAAGTGTTATCATCTAGCATAGGGCCACTAATCGTGCGACACTAATAGTTCAAGGTTTTTTGCGTATGTCATCATATGCCCACAATCAAGTGGAAACCATCACTACTTTTCTTTTGTAATGTTCACTGGTTTTTGCCCCGCACCACCCTACTTAATGCCGTCGCAATGTGGTTTGCATCTAAAGGGTCAGCGTACTGGAGCTCACAATTAAAGACAGAACAGTGAAGGCAGCCTCCAGCGCAAGGGGTTACCCTGTAAATCAGCTCTCAAGGACACAATAACAACTCCCTGAAAATACAGAAATACAAGCGCTGTGATCTTTTTATTGGAGGTGGGGGATAAATGAGAGGCAGGAACTGGAAAAACGAGGAGCCAGGCCTGCTCCGTAAGGTTCCGACTTTGGGTGGGTTTAAATCACCTTGACTGGCTGACCCCTAAAATCAACAAAAAAAAAAAAAAAAAAAAAGAAAACGAACCAACTCCCGCCTGCTCAGAAAGAGCCCAGAGAGACTGGGTGACCGGTAAACAACGTCCAGCCCATGCTCTGGAAACCCAGGGAGGGAGAGGAAACGGCATGTCCTTGGGACTTCAACTCTGACCCTCCTCCCTTGATGAAATATGGACCTTGCCCTGTGGTGTAAGCTTGTTTGAACTCAAGTCTCTAATGGGCAAGGTTGTGCAATTCTTTTGTGTGTGTCTTTTTGTGCTCCATGCATGTTTTTTTTTTTTGTTTTTTTTTTGGTGCAACTCCAGAGAGTTCAAGAAAATAAAGCCACGACTGAAAAACAATAACTGATCCTGGAATGTATGTTTCGATTATTGTTCTGCTTCATTTGATGTAATGGTTTCACAGCAGTTTTGGTCCTGAAGGAAAGGATTGTAGATCAGGGAGTTCATCCCTTTTGTTATTCCGATGCGTTGATTATGTTTGCACAGTTATGAGCTGGCGAGAGACATGTAATAAGCTGTTGTATGACTAGCATGAGTTAGTGGGTTCATTTGGAAAAAACAACATATGCTTTGGTTATCTTTGATAAATGTTCCAGGAAATTAATTGTGTGTCATACTTGAGACTTGTAACTCTTCGCACTCATATTAAATGTGAAACTTGGTGCACGATCCATCACAGCAAGCACAGCTTCTGTAGCCATTGTCACGGCGAAGGCTAATGGGGATCCTAATAAACAAACATCCAACACAGTGACCTTTATCAGAAGTTAAGTCGTTTTTAGTCAATGTAAAGCGATGCTCTTTTCCTATTGAATAAGATAAGAATCGAGTTAAAGTTTTAGTATTTTTAGGATTAGGATGGCTATTTTGTGTCACCATATAATTTATTGCTTATAAATTGTACAAGCAATATACAGTTGCTCACTTTTGGAGGTACTTTCAATGAACTGCGAGAAAATATTGCAATTTCCCCAAACTGGTTTGATTCCCCATCTTTGGCCATTTGCTGCCCTTCTTTCTCCTACTTGTTTTTTCTTTTTTTTTTTTTTTTTTTTAGGTTCAATTACCGTTAAATAAAGGCCACTAGTGCATTCATAAATTTAAACTTGGTTTCAACCTTTATTAACTTCAAGTTACTTCATGACATGATAAATGCAGTTTTGGCTTACAGATGAATAGCAGGGCTAACTTGCTAATAGGCATTAGCAAGTTCTGCTTTTTAAGTACCACCTTTAAACCATTGTGCATCCGTTTTAGAAAGTCATACTTCTGCAGGTTTCTGCTGTTTAAAGTTTGCTTAAGATTAATGCTGGAGACAGTACAGGAATTTATTTGTGTAAAACTGGTGTGTTTTCCACTCGAGCTTTTCACACTGTCAAAATCTCCCAACTAGCCCAAACCCTCTTGCTATTTATGTTTACTACTGACAGCAATCACAGAAACACAAGAGTGGGATTTGAAACGTTCCACTTCCCTCCGATTCCTCCTGCTGTGGCTGCTAGTGGGGGTAATTTCAACTCGCCGTCGTTTCCGTGGTGCATCTGAACACAGGGCGCCTTTGTACAAATTGATCTGTCCAACGTCCCCCATGCTGTGCCTGGTGTTTCCCTAATTGTCTATGCACATGTTTCAATCTCTGCTCTTTTAAATTTCAAATGACCGAGGGAAAAAGCTGGATGCCTTTTGCCCGATTCATAATGCACCTTCAGATGAGGGATGGTAGCCACAAGTGTCGTAACCTAGCAACCAGGAAGTCGCTGTGTGAGAGAACACACATAGAGAAAGAGAAAGAGAGGAGGGGGCTTCCTCTTAAAAAAAAACAAAAAACAAAACGCTCTCACTCCTATTTATTCATGCCTTTGTTTGACCAGCTATTTTGGGAGCTTTGGGTGTTTCTCTCTCTTATCCAAGGTTTCAACTATTTTTAGCGTCATCTGCAGCTTTCTGTCCCTTCGTACGGGAGCAGGGGGGAGACACTGCTTAACCCCCTTTTCTATTTCTGCTGTGTTGACTGCATCTGTTCCACAGAACCACATGGGAAAACCAAAGGGGAGGATTCTTGAGAGTGTGTGTGTGTATTTGTTAAATGAATGTGTAAAAGGGAGCGCATAAGAGGGGATGCAAGACAGCAGGAAAGAGAATGAGGGAGGAGAAGAGACAGAAGGAGTGTTTTCCATCTGTTTTTTTGGCTGGATGCGGTCTTTTTGTTTGCTGGGTAGCATGTTTTGTATTTTAATCTGGATATCTCGCCATCTGGGTTGTGGCCTCATACAGAACATTTCCTTTGTCCCTGTTTATGCTATATTTGTGACTGCTGTGTTCGTACACTCATGTTAGATTTAATAGCGCATACATATATGTTTTGTCCTCTGGTGTTTATGCAGAAACACGGTCTGGTTGATAGTTTTTGGATCAAAATGAATGTTTTTCTCTTTTCAGAGGATGCGCGGGGGAAAAAAAATAAAGCCACATTTGTGATATTTTCAATCTTTGAGGAGATCAACACAAGCAATGAGCTAGAAGTTTACTGAATAATATTTGACTCATTAAGTCCTAGTCAGTCAGTCCTTCTTGTACCATGAATTTATTACAAAAAGACAGTGGTGGATTTGATGTGTGCAATGTTTTTGCGTAGAAGTCTGTTAAATTTATCTTGGGTTGCTTTAGACGGAAAAACTAAACTCTTATTTTAAATTGGCCATCCATATTACTAACTGTCTGTTGTCTATTCTTGGTAAGAGTGACTGCAAAATGTACAGCATGTCTTTCCAAAGGCTAAAGAAGGAAAAGAACAAAACATAATTTTCCCACGCCTGTTATTTCTTTCAGAGATATTTACACCTACCCTTCAATTTTCAGTGTCCTCTTGCCAAAAATGGTAATTTATGAGGGATGGTTGACATCTTTTCTAATAAAACACATATCCAGCAGGCTTATATGTCATCAATTGTCATCAATTGTCATAGATTAGTTTTAAAGAAACAGCACACTGAAATACTCTTCTGGGCAACCTTTTGTATTTTCGTGCTGCAATGACCAAAGAGTAAGAAAGTAAGAATGTGATGTGCAATTCCATTTTTTTTTCTTGTTTTTACAAAAAATATATTAATCAAAATATTCAAAGTAAAGTCTGGATCAATTTTGTTTGTTTTTGCTTTTTTGTCACACTTAAATGTTCCAGATATTCCATGCATGCATCCATCTTCTGTACCTGCTAGTTCTTGCCGTGTGCCTGACATTGGGTGAACTTTGCATGATACACCCTAGTCAGATTGCCAGCCAATCACAGGGAAAAACCAGACACACACACTTCCATGCATGCATACCCTCAGAGGGCAATTTAGAGAGACAACAGTCGTGTTTTTGGACTATGGGTGGAGTACCAAGAGAAAACTGACACATGCACAGGGAGAACATGAAACTCCATGCAAGAAGGCTCTGGTCGTAAAATATAACCTGCTTCTTAAGATCTGTTAAAGGGTCAATGTATGCGATTTCTAGATTCTACTCATTGGATCAAGATGTATTCTTGTTTTGGGCCAGGATGTTAAATTAACTCCGCTTCTTCACAGTTGTGGTAAATCAAAGTTAGTTTATGATTTAGCAAGGGATCAGTTACTTTCCACATAGGGTCAAGTTAGTTTGAAAAGTTTTCCCCTTCATTAAATGAAATAATTGTTTTAAAAGCTCCAGTCTCTATTCACTCACCTTATCTTTGTATGATACTGAAATTTGTTTGATCGTCTGAAACATTTAAGTGTGACAAAAAAGCAAAAAAAGAAAGAAGAAATCTTTAAGGGGTACATTTTTATTTTACATACTAAAAACAATCTTTGGCTCAACTGAAAGCATTAAAATAAAACTAAAAGACTTTCAACTGGAATTCAGTTGCCTCAATGACTATTAAATGTTATGTTTTTAAATAGTTATCACCACATGACCCTTTCTATTGTGTTTTATTCACACTACACGGACAAAATTGAATATCTGCTGATGTCTTTTCATAATCACCCCTATTCTGGCTTTCAATTGTGTCTCATTATCTCAACTCCTACATTTGCATAGTCAAAGCCGAGATCATTTACATGATAGTATAGTTACAATTCATTTCATAACCCCCTCTCAGCTCTTCATTGTGTCTGCACGGAGCGATACGGGGGGAATAAAATAAAAAAATAATCATATTGGGTTGGGTGAGGGAGTTGCTCTGTTGCTGATGTGTAGCTCTCTAGTGGCAGTGTGATTTCACTGTCATTGGCTGGAGAAAGGTCACTGCAAAGGCGCATTAAAATGGAGGGAATAAATAGGCGAGCGCTACTGCAGTGCATAGGGAAAGTGGGCTTGCCAATGAAGTCCCAATCTATTCCCCTCACGTTCCCTGTTCTCTCCCATTACAGACCTCATCAGCATCAAATCCCTACAAGCAGCAGCAGTGGCACACCCTCCCCCACATACAGTATGTTTCCACTTTCTCATGGACACAAACACACACACGCACACATAGATCTTGAAGAAAGGCGGCCATTTGTTCAAACATTCTCACCAGTCCAT
Organism: Girardinus metallicus; assembly: GCA_903067095.1. Classification (NCBI taxonomy): domain Eukaryota; kingdom Metazoa; phylum Chordata; class Actinopteri; order Cyprinodontiformes; family Poeciliidae; genus Girardinus; species Girardinus metallicus. Next base: position 26,837 of record CAEGAE010086612.1, on the reverse strand, counting down.
AGGAGTGCGTACTGTGTTCATGAATATGTGTGCAAATACCACTTATATATATATATATATATATATATGTCAAATTTATCTATTAATATCACCCTTTTATTTCTCTGCAATTCAAGCAGCCAAGTATTTTTTATCATCTGAATTTTTGTGAAATGTAAATGGTTCGCATCTGGATCTGACTAAGTTCTGCTCTGGGCTGGTGGTTATAAATAGGTAGAGATGTATCTAATGTAGCCTATAGACATCACCGATGCTATAGATTGGCAGCATAATATGGTTCAGAGCATGATTTGAGTTGACTTGAAAAATTACATCTAGTCCCCGACACAATATACAATGTTGGGTTCATGACTGTGGGCTCTGTTGAGATTTAAAATTTTACCCACTTGCTAACTTTTGCCCGTGATGGATGCAATGTGCCAGTTCAACACTAAGAAGCTTACTGGAAATTTCCTGTGCTGCAACAACTATCAACACAACTGAACGGCTTTGTTCAGTTCCTCCACTGCCATTGCTAAAACTACCGGTGGATTACAACTCAAATTTGATTTGGCAAGGTATTTACAAGTTAAAGCAGAGGTAAATAAATTCAGTGTAGACTTATTAAATGGGTTAACACTGTTTGGAATTGATGTAGCAGATGCCAACTTAGCCTTAGGTTTGGTTTGCTAGGTATGTTCAAGATGCGTAAAGCATTACATATTAGGTTTTTAGTTAAGCTCATATCTTTATGAAGTTAGCAATGTGGTGGGTGTTCACGAAAACCAAAATGTAACTCATTGCATTGTCTCAATTTTACATATTCCTGGGGTGAATACCATTAATATGATTCCCTTGTTCTGGAGTTTTCTTTGGGAGTGTTTTACTGGTTGATTGATTATTTAGAAAAGCAACACACACACATTCTGATGACAGATGAAACTCTCACTTCATGCTCTTTCTGCGCCATGCCTGTATCTCCTCTACCTCCACATCACCACCCAGCCTGAGGGGATGGACCAACACCTTGGTTACACCACTATCTCCCCCGATCGCCACCGCCATAAGGTCCACCATTCCGCTCTGTCCTCTTTAGCTCAGCTCAGCTAACATGACAAGCCAGGCAGATGATGATAAATGCAGAGGAGGAAAAGCAATTACTGGATCAGTTAGGTGTAGTAGGGAGCACTCAGGGCGCTCATTACCAACAGACCAACAGTGGGGTTTGGGGACTGCAAAGACACAGAAATCACGCAAACACGCTTTTCACCATGTTTAATGCAGAAACAGCAACCTCCTGACGCCAGAGTGTTTATCTGTTACTGTTGTTTTTTTTTCTTTCTTTTTTTACTTCCATTTATTTAGGCAGACCGAGCCATTTATATGCTCCATGATTATAGGCTCAATGCAGCATACATACCATATTCAAAACAATGAGAACAAAAATTAAATCAGAGGTGGCAAGCAGATGACAACATCACTTAAGGATTCACAGTGTGAATGGGTTAATATAAGTGCAGCTGAAATGTGCCATGCATTAGCTGATTTGAGCTATACAGTTGTCTGACGTGCCATCTGCACACCTGTCAAAGCTAAGGCATGGTGCATGTATAGAATGCATGTCACAGAGAATAAGGCAACCCTTGGTGATTGACAGTTAGACTGAGGTTGTCATAGGGACAGCAGCAGTCCTGACTGTCCCCTGAGGAGGATGTAGAACAGCATTATTAAGGGAGAGGCACACACACACACACGCACACACACAAATATTGTAGGGGAAAGAGGATAAGGGAATGGGGTAAGATGACTTTGCGTTCACCCCACGAATACTCAGAAAGGAGAACACTCTTTCTCGCTGGTTAAAACAGGCAGTTTCCTGGGCTCTCTGAGTACGCGAGTAGTGGGTGGCTGGATCGCAGGTCAGGCCCACGCAGCCCCCTTTCCGCCGTATAGTGTGCAGTCTGCACTGACTACGCGTTGGCCTGAATGGCAGACAAAGACACAGTAGCTGTTGCATGCATGCACATAAAGGAAGTAAAAGCAAATGCAGAAAATATTCTTATCTCTTCTGCGTGACTGCCCCTTCTAAGTTGGAGACAATATAATTGCACCTTGAGAAAAAATGTCTGTGTTCGTTTGGCTGAAGTCAAAGGGAGACGGTTCAAGGTACGCATTGCAAAAAGATGGAGAGAAAACAGTTTTACTCTTCTAAAAAGGTCTCCTATGGGTCTAATGTGAGAACAAAGTAAAAAATAAACAGCTGCATTGTGTTAACCTATTTTAGGATCGGATTCCTTTTACCTTAAAAAACCTTGAATTTTTCTTTTTCTCTGACAAAATGTCCAGCCACAATAACACAAAAGTCCGGAGGTCTTAATTGTGGGTTAGCTTTACCGCTAAACACAGTAAACATGTGATTATAAGAACAGCTTGATTCTGCTGGACGTCTAATCACTGGTTGTATTGCGGTTCACCCTGATATCACTTTCCTTAATCCTAGCTGTCCAAGGAGGTGTGTGTTTGAATTCGATAATGGGTTTGTTTGGTTATTTGGCTCGCTGGGGCTTTTTTGTCACATGTCTGACCACATTTGGACCGGACAGGATGTTCTAAACAAGTTCGCGCTCGAGGGCTTCTGGGAAAGGATGATGTAGTGCCACTGTAGGTGGCAGAGATACACAAGTCTGAAAGTGTTTCTACGTGCATTCATATCTGTGTGATGTATGCGTGTGCGTGTGTGTGTCTGTGTGTCAGAGCCACACTGAATGTTTGTGTATATGGGCGAGTGGGGGTGGTAAGGCTATAATCTGCTCCAAACTGCTTGCGGCCAGAGGCGAGGTGGGCGAGACAGTGATATGGAGAGAAAGCAAGGGAAGGATAGAGTTTTGGGGGGTGGTGGTTGGCAAGACACACGAAGTATGGAAAGAAAGAAAAAAAAAACAAGAGGACGGAGAGGTGAAATGTGAGCAGAGTGGATTCATATGGCTTACTGATGCTTTACAGTTACTGTACCCACTGTCCTCTTTCCTCTCCCACCTATTGTCATTCCGGGCCCTGTGGGCGCCAGCAAAGCAGCTAATTCCTCTGACATTTACGCTGCTTTCTCAGCCTTCAAGTGACGCAAGCTTGGCAGCATTCAGTGGTAGTGCCCACAATGTTCTCAGGTGGACAAACGAGAGGGTGGATGATGCAGAGTGGACACAATGGACAGCTCGAGCCAGACTGAGACTCAGAACCAACATGTTATGTTATTAACTATCCACAAAGGATTCTATGTGACTGATGCCATGGCACAACTTTTGCTCATAATAGCCAACACTTGGATGTAAATGTATCCTTTTAATTAAATTCTAAAAAAGACTCAAGAGACCTGTCCGTGGTACAAGTTGAATTACTTGACCCAGTTTTAATTGTCATAGACATTGTGGTTGTTTTTGAATCAAATTGTTCGATGTGCCATATCAGAGTTATAGGAATTTAGGAGCTCCTAAACAGACAACATTTTGGGCTTTTTTTAATGTGGTCGTATTCAGCTTACAGCATTCCTGACTGTAGGTTGGTAGGTGGATAAGAAGCAAGTCGAAACCCTCCACAAAGAAAAAGCGCATGAAAAAATAACTAGCATAGAGCTTGTTCAACTTATCCCATTGAATTATTGGTTGTTGGGGAATGCCTCTTACAGAGCATCTTTAAATCTGTGTACCCAAGAAACATGTCTACTTATTAGCAAATATTTATTAATATCTAAAACCGGTTTTCTATGATGCATTAAATTATTAATAAAATTATTAATTTATGGGGACAGATCCTGGAAAACAGATACTAATAACTAAAAATAACTGTATCAATGTCTATGCGTGTACATGTCAGTCTGCGTCAGTGTTTTATTATTATTACAGCTCAGACAAAGTTAAAATATCGGAAACCTTTCAACAAACAGCTATTGCGAAATGTGAAGCATGAATAACCCCTTCTTTTCAAAAAGTACTTTTGACTTGATAACGGTAAAGCAGTAATGACATTAACACTACTGACTTCTGTTTAAGGTCTATAAGGGTGGGTGTTAAACAAGAACAACAAATCAAAGGATTTCCCAAATGGCTGTCATCATCACCATGTGGGTAGTGTGCTCTTATAACATGTTGGCTGCTGTGGCCACAACAAAGGAATGACTCATCACATGTATGTTGCATCTGATATCAGGTGCCTTGGACCTACAGTGGACCTTTAGAAAGTTGGAATATGTGAAGCTCTATCAGGTGTACTAAAAAAGGAATTGCTAACTTTTGTGATTTTTTTTGCTAATTTAAAACAGGAGTCATGGGGGGACATGCAGAGCTTTTTTCTAATTTAAATCTTACCATTCAACAAAATAGCAATTAGGATAAATCAGAAACATAAAAAAATCAAAACAAGTAAAAGATTTTTAGATTCAGGATGTCTACAAGTCAAGGTTTGTGATTAGTGCAATTTGCTTCTCAGTCATACTATGCATATGGCTTAACCTAATTTACCACCACTTCACCACAAACCAGCTTTAATAATTAAAATGTTCTTCTTTTTCACTGCTTTAAAGAGCTACTTGAACATTTTTATGCATTCATCAGTTCTCCAGGACAGTAGATTTCCAAAGATTTTTTTTAGATATGGAATTGGAAGAAGTTTGACAAAACTGACTTATAAAGATGCAATTTCCAAAACACAAATCAGACACTAACTGTGAAGTTTATTGTTGCAACATTATATTGTAACCCTCACTTCTAGATAAATATTTTCTCATATTATTAGATCTGAGAAGACTAGGAATGTAGGAATGAAGTAAAGAGCTTTTTGTATATCTTTCAAAGATGAAATTGTTTTTTGCTGAAGGATTTTCAGGATATTAGAGAAGTAAGACATTGTTTTCAAATATCTTCAGTAAAAAGTAATCTTTAAATGGGTCTAACATCATATAATAATATTGTGCACATACCTGAAAACCTTGCTATAGACCCTGTTTTTCTGTTTGCTTATTGGAGTGCATATAGGAAGCTCCAATAAAGCTGTATGCATTCCAATAAAGTTTTTGCCACTTTGATCTCCCTGTTTTTTTTTTCTTTTTACCAATGGATCATTATTTTGTCCAAAATAACTTTGCAATACATGTAAACAAACTATTTCGCAACAATGTGCTTGAATTTATTGGTTATTTGTGTTGTTTTCTGATGAGTAATGAAAATAAATATTCAGAAAAACACACACAAGATTGCACATAGCATCATCTCACTTGTACAGATTCTTTGTTTAGCCTTACTTCATGAACTATCCTCTTCAGTTTTTCTATTATCTTGCAAAACCTTCATATATAATCAGTTTAATATTAAGTGTGTATTGTAGTTTATAGGTGTACTTTGAAAAAAAAATTAACCTGCAGAGTACTGTCTGTTCACAAGGGATCTTTAGAGCTAGCTCTTTAATCTGCATCTTATCTTTCCCTCCATTTGCCTTTTCTCCACGTTTTTCCTCCCCCCTCCCCCGCGTGTTCTCTGCAGACCTAGTGAGACAGATATAATTGTCAGGACTCCCACAGAACCTGAGGGAACAAACCACTGCACTCAGTGCCGTACACTCACTGACACATTCATCAGTGCATTACATAACTCCCTGACATGCACCTCATATTGGTGGAATGCACAATCAGTGGCGAACTGACACTAGACTCAACATGTGAACCGACACATCCAACACAGAGACAACCTTGAAAAAGACTTCTGTGACAAAGGATGAGAGCTATCCTCTTCAGCAGCAGTCCCTCTTGTCATTCCTGAATTGCCTTTGCAAATGAGTGTAAAGAGAATGCAAATATCTCTTTGTGGGTTTTAACGCTTCGAGCCTGAACATGCAAATGATGCACAGAACCCATTCTCCTGCAGAGAGTTGGCTTGTCGACTGCTCCACTCCCTGTCAGTGCGCCGACTTTTAATCTCCATCTGTTCTGATGCTTCAGAGGCCGAGCTTCAACTGAATTGGGAAGAGACTGACATTACACTCAGGTTCAATTTTCTCTTGATGCTTCTCTCGCTGCGACGCCTTGAAGTTACAAAGCATGAAAAAAATAAAAGAGGGCCAGTGCTGACCTAGTCACTGACCACTCTGGATGAAAATCTTCCTCATCGTTTTCATTTTTCTTCCTCTTTGTTGTTATATCGTTGCTTCCGCAAAGGCGTGGGTTCAAACCAAGTTCACTGCAGGAATAAGTAAAGATCCGCAGGGTGTTATCTGGGGTGGTATGATGGGAGTGCCCCTTACCATCTACAGATGAAATTGCAAGATGATGGGCGTATAGCTGATTTCAATCAATCCCTTGACAAGATATAATGAGAACTGCTTTTAGAGTACCAAATGAAAAACAGTAAATGTAATGATTTGGGATTTCTTGGTTTACACTGATCATATTGAGCGAATTATCTTATTTCTTTGGCACTTCCTCTCCAAAGCTATCTCTGCACATATAGAAACACATACATATTTCATACAGAAATGGCATTGACATCAGAGAAGAGAAGACTGAAGACAATATCATTATGATTGAGCTGCAGTCTGTCAGCGCCCCTCCATGCAGCCTCCAATGCTCACCAGCACACATCCAAACGATATTGACAATTGAATAAATTTTCTACATGAAAGCACAGCAGCTGAAGCGTGCCACCCCATCACTCCCTTCTCTCCACACCTATATGACCCACTGAAGTGCTAAATAATTACATTATGTTCCAGACGCTAATTTGACTGAGAGCAATACTTCTGGTCTCATTTCGCCAGAGCTGTTTTCATACGTTTGTGCTGGTAAATCGGTGCATGAAAATGAATCATGGGATATTGAGTTGTTGCACACGGGTGATAATCATGACCATAGAGCGTGAAGTACCTGCAGGGTTAATGATGCCGTTGCTGATGTCTGTCATCAGCAGATATTAAGACCTGCAATTATCTAGGTTTCGTGGTATTTCACACAAAAAGTTGTCACAGCAGCCATACTGATGTATTTACAGACTACTATTTGCATGCCTCTGGTCTTTTATGAACTAGGAAACATAAGGGGGAAAAAAGCATTGTGATGCATTTGTTTTGGACAAATGAGTTACAATAATGCTATGAGTGCAAGGAGTTGGGCAGCATCTCTTATTGTAAGTGTTAAAGAGTAATCATAATGAACAAAAAAACTCAAAAGACAGATAAAAGGCAAAATGTGTAATGACTTTCTGCTCAGATTAGTGCAGACTGGCAGGCATGAGTCAAAAAGAAAAGAAGAACATCTTTAACCTTTAAATTAAAAAATTAAAATGAGCCCTGAATGATTGTTCTACTGCTTCATTGTGTGTATCATGGTTGGGACGGCGTAAACAATGTTAAAAAAAAAGTGTTGCAGTATACAACTAGTGGCCTATGATGTGAAAGTTGGTATCTGACACACAGTTTATGTAATTAAAGTCCTGAATGTCCTGGAGTGAAGTCAGCCATCTCAAGCTCAACCCTTTCCTTCTAAACTGCTGATGGAAATTTGCCTGAACCAACCACATAGCCTTTATATACCACTTATGATTGCTGATACTATACTCAACACATACCAAGGGACCATCTTGAAAACACTTTGTTGCCATCTAGCTGTCGAAGGTATACCCAGCCACCCCTAATTTGGCAGATTTTCATCGTTAATGCCTACATTTACGTATTTAGCATGAGCTATTTTCCAATTCTCTACTAAAGAAATGTAGAAAGTTAACATCTCTCTGTCCACAAAGTGGTAGGTTTGGTTTGAATCTGCAAGAACTTAAAACATGAGACAGCCAGGGAGTTGGTTTGGACTCACATCACCTATTAGACAATAAGGTGATTTGTGATCATGAAAACTCTGGATGCAAGCTGTCTGAGTAACCTTACTAACCAAGGGGTCACACTGGGTTCTTAGACAACTTTCAATGCTTCTTGGGCAGGAACAGATGTAGCATGTGCTGTTCTCCTCCCAAGTGTGGTGTACCCTTTTAACATCTGAGGGAAAATAGTACTTGATTGATAACCTACCCAGAAGAGGAACACAACTTAGTTTAATTATCCTTACAAGTTAATTAGAAATTATTTCTTGTTATTTTCATTTAAGCCTTTGTAATGTACATAAAAGACAATGTTAGTCTTCAGCAAGCTACCAACACTGTTCTTTGTGTATAGGCTGGCTATATGCAGGGACAAGAGAGCGCAATGCAGAATAAAATATGGTTTGCAATATAGGATCAAATAAAAGTTACCTTGTAGATTTGTGGTATGTGTCTCACCATTTTCCCACCAAATTATTATGTTTCAGGTAGCTTCCTACTTTATATTAGGTCTAATATTGGTGTCTGGCGCCAATTCTAGACTTATTGGTGCCAGACAACCTCCATAGAATTCTGTACTAGAGACCGTTTTATGCAGTTAGTGATATGAGTCGTTTTTCAGGGCAGTAGATTCCCCATAATGAAGCAGGACTGCACACACATATATACACAACCTCATGTACACAAAAACATGCACACATACATTCATTGCATGACATTTCTTAAGTTCTCATCAGCTTGAGAAAGTCAAAGCCCCTTCTCCAATGCCAGGCCTCACTCTACAAAGGTTCAAATTTGGTTCGGTTCTAGTTAAGTTAGGTGTGTCTCCATTAACAGTTTGTTTTTCACTATCGTGGGCACGAATATGGGTAAAAATGTGGGTGGGCTGTGAGGGTGCAGGAGTTGTGGTCTTCACTCCTATGATGTCACTTGTAGCAATGCTCAGCAGTGGAGGACGTCGAGGTTGTTTTCAAAAGAGTTATTCATGTTCTTCAAAATGATGTGTGCAGCATCCTTTAGACATATCTGCTTACACTTTAAATTCGCCACTACCCATACAATGTGAGGAAAATTGGCAGTTCATTATCAAATTAACCCTGTAAAAGTTAGACTTTGCTTAGATTCAGTAAATGAGACTAGATAGTGGATAGACATCATCAAAGAGTTGCTGATACAATATTCATCATTATCTGTCAGGAAACAATGGGACATATTAGACTTCCACGGCTCTTTTGTCTGTTTAATGACTAATGCTGTGAGCCTCTTGTTTACTCTTTAGGGGCTGTTACCCAGAGAGCAACAATGTAATTTATGGCTCCACCAGTTCTCTTATGTCTCCTTAATGACATTGCAATTACAGAAATAACAGCATATTTGCATGCCATGTAGCATTGCACATTTATTGCTCACAAATGCTTTGGCCTATGTATGTTTTCAGCCTGCAATAAATAAGATGACTTGGCGTCGGTTTCCTAACACAGGGCTGCATGCTGTGGCTGAAGATAGCCATTGTCTGGGAGTTTTGTTACATAAGTGTGTTGGGTCTGACTGGTCTTTCCACTGCAGGAGTTTCTGCCCCCTGGTACTTGGCGCAACAAATGTCTCACTCCTGTGACTGCATTCTTTTTTATTGTGTGTTTATTTGTGCTCTTATGGCGAGTGTGTGCGCGTCTGCACAAGTGCGTGCATGTGTCTGTGGAGCTGATTTAACAACATGATAAAGAGCAGTTACATCATCTGGGAAAAGGCACAATCCTCTCTCTTTCCTCGAAGCCTTTCACTCACAACAAGGAGTACTTTGTTGTTGTGACTGAGTATTCAAGTATGACTGAATGGTGTTTTGCAATAAAAATAGCAGTCATTGTCTATTTTGACCATTTGGGTCATTGTCACATGAAAAAAGAAGTTCTATTTTAGTTTTATTTTAAGTTTTCAGGGACACTGTTATAGCTTCTGGAAAGAGTTTTGTTGTGGGAGGAAACAAGCAAAAGGACAAAGTTTATTGGCTGCAGGGTTAAGGCACGATGGGTTAAGTCTTGCTAACCTTCCTCTATCGAAAAGAGCCCACAGTATTTCAGAGGACAAACAACTTGCTGACAAAACTCTTTAGTAACACACAAAAAAAAAACCATAATTAACAGACAACAGTGCAAGGGATCACCCTGATGTATAACTGCTGATAGTGACAAGAACAGTCCTTCTTTAATATAGCTCTACACACCCACACAGTCATGTGTGACACACTTAGAAACCTTTTATCTGCTGAGCACACAAACTGTGGTCAAAGTATTTTCAGGAACCAAAAGATTATTTTGAGAGTCAAATGCATTTTCCAGTTTCGAACGCCGACAATTCTGCTTCTCCAAGTCGTGGACCAGATGCTGCAAAGTAGTTTTACCCAAAGTTTTCTGTCTCCGTCATCTCATCTCCACTCCACTCCCCTGGCAGCTGTGTCAACACCCACAGCCCTCCAGCCTTAGACAAATCTTCCACACATCCATTGTACACCATGCCACTCCCCTCAGGCATTAAAGGGCTTCGCTGACAACTCTATAAATGCTGGCAGTCAGTCCCAGAACAACATTGATTTTGTTCCAATCAATCCAGAGACAATGCAATGCATGGTAAATGACAGCCGGTGTGCAATAGCATACATTTCAGCATTAATTGTTGCCGGGCAGATTCCAATGGTCAAATGTGAAGGGTTGGTCTCATTGGTATTACAACAATACCAAACAGTGTTTTCATTAAAACTCAGAGTGTCCGCACCAACAAGATAGATTTCATACAGTTTACAAGAAGTGACCATGAACATTAATAGTTAATGTCCTTCAGTAATCCAAACTAGCCTACATTTAGTTTTAGTTCAAGTCTCTACTCTGACTGAGCCATTCCAAAATGCTAGTATTGGTGAATTAAAAGACTATATTAAAAACCAAATCTTCCAGAGGTGGGAAGGATTTGGGATTTAACTGTAGTCCTTAAAACATTATTCTAAGAACACCATCTGACATTAAAATGCAGATGGTGTTCTCCATTTAAAATGCAGCTGTATTGTATGGCTAAAGCCGTGTTTTGTCATGCTTGTTTTTATTTAGTTAATTTTGTTTGACTGAATTAGAACAAGGCCAAATATTTGAAATTTTCCCATAAGGCCACCATAATTATCTTCGCTCATTATATTTGGTGGAGAGACTGGACAATATTTCCTTCACCACCTACATGGCTCTGATTGCTAACATAAACTGATATGCACACTCTCACCCATGAAGGGACCGTATGGTCAAGGAACCGTGGTGGGATGTTATTCTAGCTGTGAGGCTTTGTTTGCCTTTCATTTGAACATTTTCCTGTCTCTCAGTCCTACATTTTGTATGTTTTCTCATCACCCCGCCTCTTGTTTGGTGTCATAACAAAGCATCTTATATTCCCTCCTCCAGTAAGTTTCTCATCCCCCTGGTCCCTCTTGATTTTGCTGTTTGTGTTTCCACACTGTCATTCTTCTCTGCTCACATGCAGCGAAAAGAGGGGACAAGGCCTGCTTTTCAGCTCTTTGTGTTGTGGGCTTTGACGTGGGTGACTTTGTGTGCGGTTTTGGCACAGGCCGTGTTTTTAGAAAGCATATCATGGGAGGTTGTGCTTCATCATGTGACATCGGTTGCACATAGAATCTGTTGTGTTGTAGGTGTGTGCCGTCAGTTGTGTCATCCTTTTAATTTAAAATGGAATGATTTTCATGAACACTGATTGTTAGAGAAGAAGAAAAGTGCTGTGAAAGCCGCCACCTGACTGTAGGAGAAGGTTAAAGTACCAGTGAGCAGGAGGATTGCCAGCGCTTCCTTCCTGTGTCGGTTCATGTTCACTGTGCTGGGAGACACTCCTAGTTCTCTGAGTTTAGATGCCGGACCTGCCGCAGGCTTGGCTTAAGGCCCCGAAAGGGATCAGAGTAGGATGCGGCACCCACTCTGCACTCGGAAAAACAAATTCTGCACACAAACACACAGATCAACATTCAAGCAAACATCTCTGCTAAAACCGTCACACTCACATGCATGTCCTCCCGGTCTTTTTTGCAAGGGGAAATCTCCAACACGGAGCGAGGTGGGTCAAAGAGTTCACAAAAACACACACATTCAAATCAGCCTGCAAAAAGAACTGCCCCTGGCCACCAAACACCACACCGGAGCATCTGCCTGTGGAAACAGAGGCCACTATAAGCAGATGTGACGTGCAGCTACGGGTTCAGCGCGTAATTACACACGACAGAGGTGCCAGTTGGAGATTAGAAAAGATAAACATTTACTCTTCAGGTTATTTCCTGAGCTTTGTGCTAAATTTGGCTGAGAAGTGTTTCATCTAACCGACGTATTTGCGTCTCAGGGCCATTTCCTGTTGATTCTGACCTTTTCTCCTGCTGTGCCTTTTTGTTTTTTTATTTTATCTCTTTGACAGATACGATAACACACAGAAAGGAAAGGATTCCACAGTCAGAGCAAAGACCTCATTAAACAGTGACTGGTGTGTGCACTTGAATGCACTGAAAGTCCAAAGCAGAAATGAAAAAGAGACAACAAGAGCAGAACAAGGAGCCCGGACCTGTACAAAGCTCTTTGAGGTTGACGGTTGTGTTGTACAAACAGCCGAGCAGAGAGAGAAAAGAGGTACTGTCCCCTCTGGGAAAGAGCGCTCGCTGCCCTTTGTGTTTGGTTCGGAGGAGGTGGAATGACTGCTGACCACATCAACCACAGGCCTTTAACTTTCGGCGCAAGCATTTTCTGCATGACCTTCACATTAGAGCAGCTTAAAGCTGGTGTCCGGAGTTCATTAAAAAGGGAAAATGCTAGAGTAAAACTAAAACCTTTTAGAGGGTCAAAAGCTTCACAAAGGGAGAGAACCTTATTATGCTCAGTTTCAAGCTAACTCAACAATCCATTTTTAAATCACATTCTTTAAATGCTGGTATTAGAAAATGATGAAATGCATGTTAATTATTTTTTATTACTGGAGAAAATTTGTTTTTATTTAAAACTACAGAGTAGCTGCTGTGTTTTTTCTTCTTCTGAGCAGAACTTGTTCCCTGTTCTGTAGGACCACCTATTTGTATGACACACCTATAAGAGCTATGTCAATTTTATACTTTAGTCTAAACTTACAGACAATCTCACTGACTGTAAATTTAGTCAGGGATAAACAGGATGTGCTATTCGTTTACAGAAAAATGAAAACATGGGACAAGTGTCTAGCAAAAGACACTTTACTAATGTATCAAAGTATTAGTAAACAGAGTCAACCTATGTCTGATATTGCCTAAGTATTAATCCAGCTTTTCTGTGAAGGCATCACAAACTGCATTCCCAATACAAATGTCCAGAAATCTTTGTCTATATTTTGTTAAGGTAAAAAAAATAACAAAAAAACCCCCACAAATTTACAATTGCGGTGTTTCCATTAAATAAGAAATGAAATTTTTAATGCGATAAGTCATTAAAAATCATGGCAGCGACAGATGCAAACAGTTACATGAGATCATATTCATAATTCAGCCATGACAATAGCACTCGTCATCTATCAGCCATAAGAAGAGACGTCAGTGTCTTATTAAACTGTTGGTGTGACAAGCCCATTTTTCAGAGCTGTGGATTCAATACATTCAAATGACACACAACGTTTTATGAACTGTGTGATGCTGTGAGAGCTCTGGTGGAGCCAGAAGCACTTTGTCCCCGCCCCCCTCAAAAAAAAACAAACCGTCATCATCCTACCACTTCCTAGAATACAACAGACTTGCAGAAGTATTGTCTAAGAGATAATACACCAATAAAACAAATTACAGTTTGTGATAGTAATTTAACAAAATGTGGAGAAATTCAAGGGTCATGTGTAATTTTGCAGGGCGATGCATGTCATCAGTCTTTAGGATTTTGAGGACTTTGATTTAAAATTAATGATCAGTATTTTAAAAAAGCAATCCTTGTAAATTATTCTTGATCCACAAGTTCACATGGAAATGTTCCTAGCTATTCTGCTACTCCCACATTGCAAAGTGCTTTTGTGAATAGTTTTATCATACCACTGGCTAACAGACCTGCCTCCTCTCACCTCTCAATGTGTGCATTTCCCAAACACCGGCCTGGAACTGATTACCTCCCTGTCTCCGCTCTCTGGCCGTCTCTGTATATGTCTGCTGATGTTGTTTAGAGGAGGGCAGACCACTTCAAATTGTCCTCTGTGTGGAATGGAAACGCTTGCAACGGGTGGTGGTGGTGGTGGTGGTGTTGGTGGTGGGGGCTGGTGCTGAAGCGCATTCTTGTATGTCACTTTTTAGCAAAGCAAAAGCTGAGCTCTCATTCCCTGTCTCGGCATAGAGTTTGCAGTGTGGGCAGAGGGTGATGAAAACAATAGAGAGAAGAAAAAAAAAGAGGAGCAGAGAGAGGGGCAGTGGGGATGGAGGAGAGTGCGTGGGTTAGCAGATAGGACTGGCGATGAGGGGGAGGGGCAGGTTAACGTGGTGCCTACACAGGGCGCTATCCCACAGGCTCTCTCCTGTCTCCCACGCTTGGCCCCGGTAACCTGGCCTAGCTTCTGTTTAATGTCTGGCTCTGCCACACCTCGGCCCACTCCCTCGAGATCTGCATGTCTGTGAAGAGAAGTGCATTTCAAACTCAAAAGGAAGCAATGCTGAAGTCCCCACCAGTGAGGATATTTTTTTTGGCCTTTTGTCTCCAGGCAGTTTTTGTTTGGCTGCAACTTTGGCTCTGTTTCTCTAGAGTTTCTTTGTTTTACTATAACTTTTTTTGTTGTCCTAGGACTTGTATTTACTAATAGCATTTTGGCTGAGCTCCATCAATGGCTTAGATTTCACTCAACCATGATCACATATTTCAGTTAAGGAGAAAAAAATTCAATTTACACAGAGACAAGCAAAAACTGGCTTCAAATGATTTCTACTGACATAACATTCCTCTAGAACAAAGGTGCAGAATCTATGGGGAAAATGAGCTGATGTTCAATCCTGTCCATCTTTACTAAAATGTTGTCAGATATAAAAACAAGGGAATGATTGTGGAATCCTATATTAATATGACATAGCAATATTTCCTCCTAGTGTTTTGCAGCACCATCTTTCAATAAGTCTTAATTTTGCTACTTTCATTAAGTGCCGTAGGTTATTTGCTGCACTGTGTCATTTTTAACATAAAACTATCAACAACTGTTTCAGCTTGGGTAGACAAAAACAACATGTAGAGAACACATTTGATTAATGTAGTTTATTACAAATCATACGGTCTCCGAGATTACTCATAGTAAACTCCCACACACACAGAGAAAACATACAAAGTCTACTCTAAAAGCAAACCACTATCACATTGTAAAGTTCTTTTTTCTATATAGCATACATATCACACTGAAAAAGCAATATCTTGCATCCAGGTCTCAATCAATTTTCTGGAACTGTTTCTCTTACAATTGGATATTTGACTTTTGTTTCAACAGTGTGCAAAGAGAGCTGCAGCTTTGAGTAAATAATGCTCAAGCTTTGTAAATCTATCCGATACTACAGCATGCAACATTTAATTTCCAGCTAATTCAGGCAGCTTGCTTTGATATGTCAAAGAAATTGTACAGCATGCAGATCGAGACACCTCATCTGCATCTGTGAATATTTACACACCTCGCTGAACGGTTGCAGTAGCTCCAGAGTTGTTCAGTGTTAAGTCAATTGAATTATTATAACATGTTGACATGTGAATGGATTTGTAGTTCAGCTAAATTAAATTCTTTTTGTATGTTTCTGCATCTATGTTCAGATGAAACGCAAGTTTAGTTTTAACAGGTGAGACTTATCCTGCAGTCAGTAAATCGTTTTCCACTGGCTATGAACAGACCAGGAATTAAGGAAATATGAGGCGACTAAATCTTAAGCAACCACTTACAGCCCTCTTTGTTTGCTCCTTTCACTTTGTCAACATAAAGAGGAGAATCCTTGCCTGATCTTGTTCAGGAGAGAGAAACCCTGGGCTTCTAAAAAAGTTTTAACCGGTATAATTTTATGTTTATTATTATTTTATTAGAAATAATGACTTACAAAGTTATGTTTTCGGATTGATAATAATTCTCATGCACATTACGTCTTGGTCTTTCTATTCCTGGCCCCATTGTCAACCTTTGTCCAGTGGAAAATTGCAACATATTGAAATATGCAATGATTTACTATCAGCAGATTTCAAAGCATAAAAATCTCCAGATAAACATTAAGTCACAGTTTCCATTTAGTTTTGAAGACCTGATGAAGTAGCTCAAGTATTCATGATCAAAGTCAAGTTCTTCTGGCCATCCTCCAATCTTTGAGGGATTAATGTGCAACTATAGTCATAATATCCTGTTCAACAGTAAAAGTTAAAATTTCCACGATTGAGAGACTGTTTGCCTACATATAATAATAATTTGGGAGTGACAAACTTGAGATTTCATGGGTTGGGGGGGACAGCGCTCACTAGCAGAAACTGTTAGATAAGCAGGTTGTAATATCTTCTGATCCCAAAATCCTCATTGCTATTAAGCATAAAATAAAATAAAAAATCGTTCAGCGCATATAGTAAATTCACAGAGGTTTTAACAGTTATTATCACATGAATATTCTTCTAAGTTCATTCTCTATGCTACACAGCATAGATCCTTCTCTCTGACCAACCTGGTGTTGATTCAATGTGTCAATTCAGCTGAGAAAAACATCATCAAGCTTTGCTGCCGTTAACCGCGAAAACACCAGAAATGTGAGGCCGGTAGCTACTCTGCAGATGACAGATATTTCACGAGCTGATATATTTTTGTTTTAATTTTGTTTTTAATATCTCTGTATTTATGTTGCGTGCCCAGTAATCAGTCTTGGCCACCGTCCTTGTTATCATATAAACAAATCCAAAATCTCCCACTTGAATACATTCATAAATGCTTGCCATCAGGCAGGTTTTTTTTTTTTTTTTTTTGTTTTTCTGTTGCGTATTTATGTCTGGGCCTGGAAACAGGTAATATTCTATCCAATGCTGGCCTACTGTACATAATCACTGAGATATTGAGATCCACATGAGAGCTGGATGAGCAGATTAATAGTATTGACAAATCCTAATTAGCGTCATGCTGAATCAAAAGATTAATGTGAACAGTTGTTAAGGAGGCAGTGTGTGTCTAAATAGAGCCAGAGGCTGGATAATACAGTAAGAGCCTGTGACTCAACAGTAAGGCAGAAAAAGACAGAAATCGTCACAAAAAAAACAAAGAAAGTAGTGGAAGAGCAGGAAGGGAAGGCACTGTGGAATGACACAGTGTTTTATATGCATACATGGTTGAGCAGCTGCCTTCCTGTTCGGTTCCCCTGAATGTTTTTACACCCAGAGTTTTAAGCAGCGATGGGATTAGTTTGTAGGATTGTTGGTTTGCATTGTGTGCTGAGAGGATAGGCAGTGAAATCCCTTTTTCAGCCACCACTACTTATCCTTGTCCCTGTGTTGTCTCTTTCAAACAGAAGCGCCTCGCTCTACATGCATGTAATCTAGGTGACAAGAAAGAATGAAAAGAGAATTGACTGTGTATGAAGGGAGAGAAAATGGAATAGCAGACAGAGAGGAGAATGTGGCGAGATTTGTGGAATAGACTTGGGAGGGAAGGGAGATGGACGTGTGCTGACTTCACGGTGGGT
The DNA here is from genome assembly GCA_903067095.1 of Girardinus metallicus. Lineage (NCBI taxonomy): Eukaryota > Metazoa > Chordata > Actinopteri > Cyprinodontiformes > Poeciliidae > Girardinus > Girardinus metallicus. Next base: position 9,311 of record CAEGAE010086612.1, on the reverse strand, counting down.
GCACACGGACTGTAACCTCTCTCGTCCCTTAGTTGGTCTTAAAGGGGGGGATGCAGACCTATAGTATGAGCGTGGTGCATTTATGTCTGACATCAGCATGTGAATAATTCATCTTCTACTTCATGCCTGAATTATTGATGTCTGAAAGATTACAGAAACAGCCAGCATAAAACAGCAGTCTGGAAGGAGGGAACATGATGCAAGATGGAGAAAAGAATAAGGAATTTCATCATTATTTACAGTTTCTTTCCAAAATGAGCTAGTCACCACCACATGGAAAAGAACTGAAAAATCCGACAAAAGAATAATCGAAACCACAGAAGTTACATTTGGCAGCTTATTTATGATTTTGGCTAAATTATGAAACCTGATCATTAGGGCCTCTGTTCTGCTGTGTTTCAGGTGTGTTCCCTGCTCCAGGACATCTGATGCATGTAGATGCACTCCACACTTCATCTTATTTGTGACAAGATTTAAAAACTTTTTTTTTTTTACCTTTTTTTTATCACGATAGCTACAAATTTTGCATAAGACTTCTTTTGGCTTTCTTTCCTTTTTACACATTTTCATAAAAAAGTGCAGAGTACGAACAGAAGTTATTATGTCAAAAATCTCTGCAGCCGCTCCAAGTTACCGTAAGCATTTGGACAGCTGAATACAAATGCTCAGCACATTGTTCAGATTATTTGCGCAAACTCAAAACCATGCATGGTTTACCTTCCACTTCACGAGTTTATGGTTTTGTGTTAGTGTGTCACATAAAAATCCTTAGGTAATACATTATGTTCAGTTAGAAGTGAGAAAATGCGAGAAAGGTTAAAGAGCTATGAATAATTTTGTAAGGCACTGTAATACGATGCTTTGCTGATACCATTAGTGGTCGTACACTGTTGATGTTGCATGTGGCAGAATTCTTGTAAGCATCTATCACACATTTTGTTGTATTTTGTACATCTCAATTAAAAATATAACTAGCAAATATTACCTGGCACTGATCAATATCCAGTCCTTCAAGTTTGAACTACTTCAAGAGCAATGAGTGGAGGAATAATAAGCACCTTCTGCAGAATCAGTGGTTAAATGTTACCTTTCGATGTAGTACTACGGCATCACCATTGCAATAAAAGTTAGATTTGTCCCCTATATAAAAATATTAATTTCACTTTCCATGAAATGGATGTTTAATTTCTTTAAAATTCAACTAATTCTTTGGGGAGTGGTCATTAGTGGTCAGTGTGAACGGACGCGACTTTATTAGCTTTTGGTGATTTTCTTATCCTGAATCTTTATTTAAATTACAGATCCCCGTTATATTAGTAACCCAGCTCTACAAACGACTGTTTGCATGCAATGCAGTGGTGGGCTCACTCTGACATTACAGCTCATCAGAAAAAGGTTGCGCCATTTCAGAAACTTCCTCCCCTCGCTGTTTCGTGACATTAGGAGTCATCACTTTCTGTAACCCTCTGAAACCAGCTATCGGACTTTCACACCCATCTTACTGCTTGATTAACCAACTGAGCCAAGGTGAGAAAGTGAGCGGATTCATAACCACCATTTCAAGGTTGGTTGTTATTTTTAGGGTCCTACATTTGAGAAGTGTAGTGTGACTCAGAAGTGTGCTTCGACCAAAGACTCAAGAGTGTGTTTTGCTACAACATTCATGTACTATTCATCTGAATCTACTCTTACAAATTAACTACAGACTCAGTAGCTGTTTGCAAGATCTGTGTAATCGCTAAAAATAAAAGCGCATCTCTGAAAAATAGATTAACTAATAAACAGATGACTTCATTTACACATACAACAAAGAGACCTCCCATTTCGTTGCCTTTTGTTTACTTTGTTAGCCCCGTCCTGTGATGCTCAGAATGAGGCTAGTACGTGCTTATGTACATCTTTTTTGTGGGTGTAACCATACATGTGTATGTGGCTGCTGTGTTGCCAGCTCAAAGAGGCACAGGGCCCAGACACTTGGAATCATTTAGTGAGAATTTCGAGTGTGGGAGGAGAGGAATGTGCGCCCAGATAAAAGAAAAGTGAAAGAAAAACAGAGCAAAGAGAGGGGGAGGAGAGCATGAGAGATAGACATAGATATAGACGGAGAGAGGCCACGCTGGGAATGTAGCAGGTGAGGATGAGGTGCAGAGGGAAAAGAGCGGAAACAAGCCACCTGAGAGAGAAATGCTTTGGAGAGAGGGAAGGCAAGCTTACATCGTAGACGGGGGTTAAAATGAGGGCACGGGAGAGCGAAACAAGACGGAGGTGAAGGGAGTGGAAAGCACAAAAAGACACAGATCTTCAGCAAATGACAGACAGTGGGAGCAGCAGAGAAAGAATAGAAGAGAGAGGCTGAGAAAAGAAAGGAAAAAAAAGTATAAACTGCCCACACCTTACCGACTGTTCTCCATTAAGCAGATTTTTTTTTCAAATGGCTCTTGCAGGTCTCGCTTAGGGGGAACATCTATTCCTATCACAATGCTGCCTACACACACCTCGCAGTGACAGGCAGAGCAGGAGAAAGAGGAAAGACGGGGGCCACAAGTAGAAATGAACAAAGATCTGAAAAGAAGAAATGCTGCGAGATGAAAGAAGAAGAAATGTCCACAGAAAAAGAGATGTGACACAAATGACTAAGCTAATCTGTAATGTCTACTATTGCCATTTTTGAAACTTGCTTAATAACAGTACTGCAGTTGCTATTAGAGAAGTAAATTATCACAGTGAAGTGTTTCTAGTTTCTGGCTGAGAATACCAGAAAATCAATTGCAGATCAAGTCTGCAGTATTTTTTTTTTTTTTTTGCTGTGTGCACAAATAATTCTGAAGTCTTTTCTTTTTCTGAATACATATTTACTCTTGTCCTTCACAAATATTCCTCCCACATTCACAACATATGCCTGCAGTCTGTCTTCTGATTTCTGATCTGTGTCAAACCTAACAGAGCACCACCAAAGCTGCATGTGGCATCCCCCATTTAAATGTACATTTAAATGAAAGCAATCAGTCTTAGATGCTTACATTTTCTTTTTGATATATATATATGTATACCTATAGCTGTAGAAAAAGAAAAAAAAAACTGCTAACGAAAGCATTCTTGCTCTCAGCTCAAACCAAAGCCAAAGGATTTGATGAACGCTGTCTCTCCATGCAAATCTGCAATTGGCCTCCTGACCCAGCTGATGAGCAATGTAGTTTAGCCCGAACCGAGTACACTCTCAAACAACATCCAATCAGCAGCCATTGTTTCCCATTGATAAGGACCAATCCCTTGCCAGCCTCCTGTCTGCAGGTCAAGATGATTTCCATCCAAAATCAATCCCAGGGAGTGCTTTGTGCATCTGGATCGCCATTTTCTGTCTTCAAGGGAATAACATGAACTGGTTGAGAATTAAAAAAAACTTTAATGGCGATTCAGAGTTCAACTGATCAATGGGAGGCATTATTGACCAGTGAGGGTCAAGGAATGAACTGGGCTCATCTGACCTCAATGGCTACTGGCAACAAGGTGGGCACATTCAATCTCACTTGACCCGCTCAGCTGTGACCCCTGACCTTTAGAAATGATGCCCCCATGTGAACTATCACCTCCGAGGATCAATGGCCCTTGACCATCGCCACTGGCCTTTGGCCAGAGCACTCAGGGAGATGGAGGAGATGGAGGGGCTGCAGAGGCGGTGGAAGGAGGGTGCTGGCTCGGAGAACCAGGTGACCCTAAACAGCGAGGTCACTGACAGCTGATGATGAAGGAGATCTTTATTTAAGCTGAATCTAATGAAGGAAATGGAATGCTGGAACACAGAAATTTTTAGGTGTACATCCAAAGTTTATTTTCCTCTAAATCAGCTTCTGCAGTGCTGTGAGAAGGTATTTATTCCCTTATAGATTTTTTGGTGTTTTCTTGTTTTTGCTGCAAATTTTTAATTGAAAGAAACGGCAAAAGGAAATGAATTTTTATGTTGCCAGTCGAGTCATACTAACCACACAAAGAACTACAGACACATTCACACTCACAAACATTCACACATATCAGTAGGTAACTAACCTGGGGTTAAAAGCCTCGCCAACTGGCACATTGACATGTGATGAGAGGAAGCTAGAGTAAAACCTACAACCTTCTGATTGCAAGAAAAAACAATATAGTCCTATGTAAAAAAGTAATTTACACCTAAATCCTAATGATCAGTTGTGCCAATCTTGACTCTTGCAACTGCCATTAAGTATTTTATTTTATTTTTTTTTTGGCAATAAGTCTTTGTGAGACTTATGCGTATATATCCACACAAGCATTAGCAAACTGTTTAAGTCATCTGACCAGGCATTCACTTTCAGCATTTTTTGGGCAATGAACAGAATTCATGTCTCTATCAATTACTCCAAATTGCAAATTCTTTTTCACAGCACTGTATCTAGTCAAAATCCCCTGTAGACTCTAAAGCAAACCATTAAAAACTCGAGGTTGGAACGTTCTCACCTTCTCATACTGCTTTTATTTCATTATTGGATATCTTTACACAGAGCATTCCACATTCCCATCTGTAGTTATTGTGTTTTTGTTGTGCAGCGTGTCAAGTTAGACCATTAATCCTCTTATGTTAGAATGGTGGAGCAGCAGAAAGTTGAGCTGCTCTCGCATCCTAATCAGCAAGTTAAAGTTCTTTGATCTTGCATTGGAAAAGCTCCATTTCTGCTTCTGAGAAGTTGCTGTGCATAGCTGTAGCTTTACAGACTAAAACCCTCCTTGCATTTGTTTTGCCATTGCAAGAGACTACACCATTAGACTTAGAAAAAACAGAATTTTAAATCCTTATTCCTACTTGACAAGTTCCGTTTCTTTTCTAAAGTTAGACTGAAACCGCTGGGTTTCAATACACACCTTCTATCACTATGGCATAACATGCACGAATAAATACACAGCAGGTCTCAGTGGGTGTCAGAGAGATATGCTGAGGGTGTTATAACAGCAGTGAATCATCAGCAACATATCATAACAGAGCTGAATGTGTCCTCATCTATGAGAGCATATATGCACCAGACAATATGAGAAAGGCTGTTAAATATCATTAAACTTACTGAAAGAAATATAGTCTTCACTTAAATGGGACAACACTAAAATCTACAAAAGCAAATGAGACAATGTTTTCATAAATGAAATGTTTCTTAGATTAAAAAGAAAGCTGAAGACTGCATTAACTTAATAGGTAATGTGTAGGTGTGCATCTATTAGGTTCACTTTGATGCTTTGTTGACTGTTAAATAAAACTGAATCGTACATATTTGTTTGTTTCCTAGAATGTGACTCTGCTGATAACATACTAAATCACGACTTAAAAATAGAGGTTTGTTCTGAATTTAGTTTTTTAGTACCATTAAATCCCTAGTATATGTAAACAACAAGAAATTACAATATATTCAAAAAGTTCATTCACTTCAGCAGTTGTGTTCAAAAAGTATAAATCATAACATTGACATTCATTACACAGTGATTTATCTTAAGTTTTTGTCTCTCTTCAGTTTCAGAATTACTGCTAGCAACTATGTTATTCTTGCCAAAAAACAGTAATATTACACAAGATCAATTAAAGAAATGATTTCTCATTCTGAAATGTTAGTTCACTAATAAATATTTCTGTCCATGTACTAAGGTATCCCTTAGTTGGGACTAAATTACTGCATTAGTGCAGCGTGGCATGGAGGTGAGAAGCCTCCATGTGGTGTAATGGAAGCCCAGGTTTCATTGAAAGCAGCCCTCAGATTATCTTTGTCACCTTCCTTTCAATTATGGTGCATAGATTCTCTGTGAGGTCTAATTCAGGCCAGTTTGCTGGTCAGTCATCATATAAAAGCAAATTTTGATACCTTTAGCAGCGGCGCAGGTGCCAAGATCTACAAAACACACATTTGTGTTTGGCAGCTATGGAAGTACTGACTTCTGCTGCGATACACAGCATGTGAATATCTGAAACTCTTGAATCGACTTAGTTTCACAATCCTCTCAAGGATTCAATGCTCATCTACTTTTTTCCCATCACCGTTTTTCCAGCCACTCAACTTTATAGTACTATGCTTGCACACAGCACATTGGAAATAATGAGCCACCGTTGGCCAGTAATCCTCCCGGTAGACGAATCAATGACAATTTTCTGGACCACTGTCAACTCAGCAGTCTTCCCAATGATTTTTAGGAAGTAATTAACTCTTATTAAATTGCACTTTTTTCCAGATCAAACCAGAAGTGGGCATTTGGTCCAAACACAGCGTTAATAATTTGCTTCAAAGATTTTTGTTTTAAGAAAGTTGTACATTTTTGTTGACTGTGTGCCAATGATCATCAACTTCATACACAGACCTCAACCTTGAAAATTAATAGACAAGAATCTGATATTTTCATGATAAGCAACTTGGACTAGTTGTTCCTTTTGGAAGCAATAAAATGAAATAAAATCTGAAGGTGCTGCTTTGTGAATAAAGAAGGCAGAGTTCACAGTAAGTATGTGTGTGAGGGTTTTTAGTAGTCATTTCTGCTTTTCTGTAAGAGTCTTTCCTCTCTTTCACCAATATTACAGACATGCAAATTTAATGTTAGACTGGGATGGGAATTTGTCTTGTTCTCACAGACAGTGGTTTTATAGTTTTGATGAAAATGAATGTGTTCTTCATAGTAAGCTGCATTGGAAAGTTTAGAGAAAGTTTTCAACCAAGTTGAATCTGCACAGTTTGGGCCATATTTGAACAAAAGAATAAGCTTTTATCCCATGCAAAAGACTATATATTACAAGTGTGCTGAAATTTTAGAAATTGTTTGGTACTCCTTAGTTATGATAAGTTACATGTCCAACTACACAACCTTGAATCGATTTGGTTCAGGGCTCAAAGGCTTGTGAGAACTATATCAAAAATGTACACCCTTTTAAAATCTTGATAACACCACTTCAAATTCTTAAAATATTTTGTGAACCCAGAGGAACAGTAAAAGTCAAGTTGATATGTTGTTTTACTTTTACTCAATAGTGACTGTTAATATGTTAAACCTGTAAGTGCAAATTGGCATGTTATTTTTTCTAAATGTAGAAAAAAAAAAAATTTTCTACATTTAGAAAATTGAGGTTAAATAGTCCAATAACTAAACTCTGGACACATGTGACTTTTATGTGGCCTTTTATTTATTGCTGTGTCACTTAAAACTTTCAACTTTCTTTGTCATGTGATAGCTTAGCATCAGTGAAAATGCATGATTTTCCAGTACTATCCCTGAAACCACACATCCCCACCACACAATAAATTCCACTTAGTTTATATCAACATATTATGAGTCACTATTGCAAAGGAATAGGTCAAACCGTCCACCATGTTCTGTAAACAATACGCTTCCTGCTGTTTAATTGTGACATTCAGGACATTTCCAGTTATCGGAGCGCTTCAAGCAAGCAAACTTTCACAATGGTAAACCACAAAATCCTATTTCTAATTTCTGAAGCCCATTTATAAATGACGTGGCAATTTCCTGATTATTTATCTGAGGAAAGTTTTCTTATGTAGATACACTTGACTCGAGCAACTCCTATATTATGAAATAACTTAAACTGACCCAACTTGTTCACAGCTGATTTGAATTTCACAACCCATACCTAGAAGACCTGATTGAGCTGTATAATAGGAAAAAAAATCACTTATATAGAATCTGTCTCATAACTTGGACTTAGTTAAGAGTTCTCAAAAAGCAATACATCATGCCCCAAGCCACATAAATTTAACAATAAAAGAGAAACAAGGTAAAAGATAACTGTTTAGAAAGAGTCACAAAGTAATTTCTAAAGCTTTAATATTCCAGCAAACTCCAATGATAAAACTATTATCCACATAAGGAGAAAATCCATAAAACTACCTACGGAGTTTCCAAAGAACCCAGAACAACTCTCACCTCAGTTACCTCAACAATTAATCTGAGTGTTTGTCATTCATGTTTACCATTCAACAATGAGAAAAAAAACAACATGTGACTAACAGAAATGTGGATGAGTTTTGGTCGATAGTTCTCCCACTTTCTCTTGTAGCAGATGGCTGGATGGCCTTTCCAGGCTAAACCACTGACAGTATCAAAGAATGCAGACATGCAGGTGGGTAGGTGAATCCTGCAGCTCCTTTTTCAAGATGAGTTTCAGGTAAAACCTTATTGTGAAGTTCATTGTTTTGAAAGAAGTCAGAAACCTCGGAGCTTGCACAGAAGCTAAAGTAGGTACTGAAACAATCGGGGAAAGCATACAGAAACTCTCTGAATTAATAGAAGTGATATGGTTTATCATAATGAGAAGAAACAACAGGGAGGCTTGATAACTGCAACCAACATACAGTAAAGGCACAACATTTCAGGGACTCTGGATTCTAAAAACCCTGCAGGTAATAATCATGAGTCTATGGTGGGACAGCTCACAGCAGGAGACCATGCCCAAACAAGACTGTGTTGCACAGGTAATGGGAGGCTGAGACAAAAAGAACACAAGGAAACAACAACAAATACTCAGAGAAAGCCTTTCAAAAAAGAACATCATAACATAACTATGCAAGTTGGTAGTTTAATAGCCTGAGGCTTCTTTGCTTCTTTTCATAAGGCTTGGATGACTTACTGTAACTGAAGGAACCATGAATTGTGCTTTGTACCAAACAATCCGGTTTTCCGTTTCTGACCTTTAGCTGAAGCATACGTCGGCTACACTGCAGAACAAAAGCTGCAAACAGTGATATTATTGGTAAATTGTGCAATGAAGACATGAATTATAACTGACACATTCTTTAGGACTCTTTCTTTTCCATAATCACAACAACGCCCTCATGATTATGCACTTGCTTTCTAATCTTAGAGAGGTCATTGAACGTCCATCAACGTCACCAAAGGATTATTTTCAAGCAGAGTATAAAGTAAAACTTCCTAAATATGTTTGCTGACCAAATCAACCAACAAACATAGCAGATCTAGACTGCAGCCTTTCTCCTTGAGGTCCCCCAACTTGTACATCCTCTCAGATAAATCTTTCAAACTATTTTTTGGCATCTGCATCTGTTATTGTTGCCTGCACAAGAGTCTCAGTTTCAACCAACATGACGCATTCTCAAAAACCCTTCAATGTAGCTGACTTAGAACAGAAGATGTAAAATATAAGTTGCCAATTATCGTAAAAGCTTAGTGGCAGTGCTTGTGGCCAAAGGTGCCACCACTGGTAAGGTTCAGGGGGAAATTTATTTCTCACATCCTGTATTTACTCACTTTGTCTTTGTCTAATGTAGAAATTTGTTTCCTGATCTGAAACATGTACT
>CAEGAE010086609.1:0-19134 GCA_903067095.1 Girardinus metallicus | reverse complement strand
AATTTTTTTTTTACTAGATGAAACAACTCCCCTTTAAATATCCAGTGGATCTAGAGATTAGTTTTTCCCTCTCTGTGTTTTAAAAACTGTAAGCAAGCACTTTGTCAGCTTTACAAAATAATTACATTTCTTACAAAGCTGAAAATAGAAGACAAGTTACATGCTAAGCTTAAAGGTGTGATGTGACAAGCTAATTAAATGTAAGTCGTCATTTTAGTAAATACGACGGTGTGTAGTTTTCCCTTTATATGTTCCTTCAATAACAAGAATCAAATTAAAGTAATTAATTTAAATGTACTTTAATTAAAATTTGTTTGATTAAAGCAAAGGTGAAATTAAAACAATTTGTAAAAAGAAAAAAAGAAACCATCACCCTTATTAGTGAGTTCAAAAAGAAAAAAAATTAAGTGAACGCATGTTTGTGAGGTCAGGAAGTCACTGCATTTCTTTTCTGAGACTCTAATAAACAGAGTAGATGATGACTTCAACGCAATCTCACAAAAAAAAGCTGATTAATGACGACACCTTTAATAAGACTTAGTTCTGTGGCAATTAACCACACCGAGCATGTGTCCACCGACGCTCTGAGGAAGGAGCGCACGTTCAAATTCAGGCTGCAGACGGAGGAATGTCGTGTGTGAGCAGAGACGGAACAAGAACACAGTGTTGAGTGGGAACAATTTTTGTCCTTTCAATGTATTGCAACATATCTTTCATTAAGGTTTAGGCATTAGATTAAACTGGAACCAGTATCCAATAGTAATTAACTTGAGTATATCGGGAGGCCATTATTCACATTAAAGTAACCTTTTAATAGCGGAGCCTTTAACTCCACTGCAGGTAATGACTTTAAAGAGTGCTTATTAAAAGAGAAATGGTAATGAGCTTTAATAAAGCAGAACAACTTTGAAATGAAGAGCACTTTTCAATAGAAAAGGATGAAGGGATTGGACCTGTGATTCCATTAACGAGACTAATGATTCCTTATCAGCCCTCTTACGTGTACATGGAGTTAGCATTAACGGTGATTGAGGACAGGTTTCAGTATAAAGATGGGCCCTTTCATTGTCCTTTAAAAGATCAGATAAGAGAAAAAGAACTCGAGTAATTTAAATCATTGAGAATTGATAACACAAGTCCTACGACCTCCAACCCAGGCGACTGGAGCCCGGATCTCCTTCACCGCTCGTGGAGTGTAACAATACAGAACATTTGTAATTATAACATGAATTTCCTTCATTATGTATGAAATTTAAGCGAACGGAAGGAAATGGATTAAGCGATAATTGTGTCAAAATTTGATTCTGGAAAATGTAAGCCAATTTTTTGGCACTTTTTTAAGTTTGTGGTTTTAAAACTATTTAATAATTTTGATGAACTATTAAATAGGTCATTATTTAGAAAGACCCACCAATTAGGGTGTTGACTGATACCAATTAATAGCTTTTTATGTCACATATCACCTAGCTCACCCTGTTTTTTTGAAGTAACATAAAGTCAAATGAGGGCAAAATCAGCAGTTTTGAATTTAGCAGAATTTAAAGGAAAAAACATTATCCCCCTGTGTGCATCAAAGCATTCATATACGCTTAGCATTATTTTTATTCATTTCCAAAATGGTGTGTGTTCTTTTTTTAATGCATTTAATGAACATGAACAGAAAACATAATTTGTAACAATCAAGGTAGAATCGGGCATTCAGTATCGCGCCCTGTTCAATCGGTGCATTGCCAGCTCTTAAATATGCATTTTACGTCGTGCTAACTACGTTCATAGATAAGGCACAGGGTTTGAAGGTGGAGAAGACAAAGAATTAAAGAAATGCAGGGACAGAGGGAAGTGAAATAATTAAATCAGTCTCTGGCAAGCAGCTGGAGCAGGACTCCAGCTGACAGCAGCACCTGGGTGTGCAGCACAGGCTGCCTGGGGCTTCCACCCCCCCACTCACTGCCAAGCCTCCCTCATCTTTTCAAAGCCCTGTAACATCCCCCCACCCCCCTCAATCCCCAGACTCTGCTGGAGCTCTAGCTGGTGCCCCCACCCTGACTGTTCGTGTTTTGAGACAGAGGTGGCATCGTCATAGTGCTGCTTACAGCTAATTACAGGGATGATTTGTGGAATGCCGCGTTTCTATTCAATCAATCACCAACATAAAGGCAGAAAGCCCCATCATTTAAAATATTCCTTTTGAACTGCTGTTTGCCTTTCAGATTATTGTGTATGACAACAAATGAGGTTTTTTTTGGGGTTTTTTTTTTAACTGGTAGCAAGAAAAAAACAAATTTGTCCTTCTCGCAGCATTTCATCCCCTGACTGATACACCCAGTCAGCTGGGTGTATCAGTCAATGGCGTCGCTATTAGTCTGTGTTCGTATGTCACGTTGCTTTCTTTAAAACAGAAGCCAAACATATATGTCTAAATGAATCACTTTGCTGTTCCCAAACAAATGCTTCCCTTCTCCCATGTTCTTTCTCATCTCAACTTGTTTTAATTAGTAGTGAAAAATGAGTTCATTTGGAAGACAAATGATGGGAGATGTGTTTGGTTAGTAAGGCTTTGGGTGGGATTTTTTTTCTTTTACCTCGTTTATATGAGGAGATGATACAGTTTACTGCTTACAAAGCTGAACAAAAGACTGTCAATGATTTGAGAGTTGCAAAATATATTCAAAACTCTTTTTCCATCATTAAAGTGAGGACATAAAATACACTTTTGAACAGTCAAAGGCCAACTCATACTGTAAGCTAAAGACTGCGGCATTCTTTTGTATTAAAGCTTGTTTACTCTGATACCTTCTAAATCCAGACCAATTTTCATATTTGGTCTAATTAGTAAATTAGCTCACCTGGGTGTATTTTAACCTAAACTGTTCTATGAAGACCTCAGAGACTTCTTGGAGAAGATCAGTGTACAATCAGACACATTATTCCAACCTTTGACAGTCTACAATGAGGTAAAAGCAGTAACAAGACAAGTATCTAAATAAGGAACTAAAATGTATTTATATATTTTTTTTTATTTTCAGCATGTAAAATATTGTGCCTGGTGGAAAATTAGGACATTACACCGTTTCCACAGTAAAGCTTTGTGGTGGCAGCATCAGGCTGCGGGGAAGCATGACTTATTCTGTAAAGAAAAATGGGATGTCCAAAGCTGGAGGAGACATGCCCATGAAGACTTGTAGCAGAAGGTGCTTCAACACACTTCTGAGAGGACAGAGCACATGTGCATGCCACACTTTTCAGATTTGTATTCATTTATATAAAATTATGTATTGTTTTCCTTCCATTTCACAATGATTAACTAATTCGTGTCACATAAAATCCAAATAAAAAAATATATAACAACAATGCGAATAAAAATACAACGTTTCACTGGGAGTGAATATTTGTGGAAGGTATGGTCTTTGGGATCTTACTGTAAAACTTTTCCCATTCCATCTTTATTTTCCTCACTAGCCACTCCTGTCCCGGAGAAAATTACACATATCATCAATAAATATTTATTCAGTGTTTGTGGTGAGCAATGGGTGTGAACTCAGGTGTAATTTGGTTTCAGTCTATCAAGATTAATTTTGTCAGGAACATGATGAATGCGATGCGGGGCAACGCTCCGATGAATCAGTGTCATTCCAGATGAGATTTTTCACAGGAGTTGAGAGTTTCCAAGATTAAGTGCAGTATTAGTCAATGTTTTTGGGATAAGGCTTCACACTAATTTAGTGAAGAGCAACAACCTGCAGAGGAGGCTCCATTAGCAATGACAATGAACTACGGCTCTGGAGGGGAAAATCTGATTAACGTCGCTTGCTGGAATTGTGAAGTCGTTTCGGTGGTTGGGCGATAATTCCACATTCGCAGGGGATGCCAGTTCATAAAGTGCTTTTGTCCGTGTCAAAGTCTTATTTTGCTGCCGCATTGTCATATTTCACAAGAGCCGGGAGGAGTGTAAATTTACAGGTGTGTCAAGAGAAAACTATAACACGACGACTCAAAAAACAAAAAAAAAAAAGGATCACAAGCGAGGTATTTGTCAATAAAATAGTCCAGATGTTATAGTGCATTAATATAGTACGCCACATTTCTTACAAAACTAGCAGCAATGTTTGTGGGCAAAGTGGGAAAATGCACGTATCCTCAATACTTACTGGAGGGAGCTTCCGTTGTTTTAGCAGTGTCCTCAAAGCAGGATCAGCATCTTTCTACTAAGTATTCTGTTATTATTTCCGTCTTTTTCTCAGGGAAATTTCTCTATTGAGATCAAATGTCCTGAATGTATACCAGTGACAAGCAGCTGTCAACCCTGATTTCCATTTCTCCCAGAAATACGGTGCTGAAATCCTCTCCAGGCAGATAAGTATCTTTACACATGACTGCCAGATTTGATTGCCTTCTGTACAGGAGGTTGTATTGGAGTCGCTCACAATGCTCGCCGCACTACATTGTATTCGTCTTCTGTTATGCTATACCGTGCCCCTCGCCGAGCCCTCATCTAAATAAGAATATTTCTTCCATGCTTGGCTGTTCTTAGAGGGATTGGTGAGCAGCGGGGCTGAGATGTTGGACTGGGTTGGAGGGGGGGAAAGAGGGCGGCTGGGAGGATGGGGACGCTGAGCTTCGACTTTCTGCTCACTGTAATGGAATATGTGACCTTACCAAACTGGAGATGTCGGTTTAAATTGCTTCAAGAAGTGATTTTTTTTTTTTTATGTACTGTGTGGTTTGGATGTCTGTTTTAACCCCCCTAAAGTGAGAATTATCACAATAAAATTCTATATAGACAATCGGATGGAATTACGCGCATGTAAAATGTAATGTTGTATTAAACTATATTAAGAAACATGAATAATTTGTCCCTAATTTCTCAAACTTCTATCCAAAGACTCAATAAGAGATCACAAACATCTGAGGTGCAAAGGAAAAATAAAACAGAAATCTATACATCAAATTAGAGAAATGCAGCAAAATGTACTATGCAAACAAATCATTCATTGCAATCTAATTTAAGCAGGGTGATCAGTCCTGGTTCTTGGCCGAGCAAAACAACTTGTTCAGTTTTTCTCTCTCTTCCTGCTTATCTCTCATCAGTCAGCTGTGTTTGCATCATGTACTATCCTCCAAAGAGATCTGATGAGAACCTGCTCAACCAATCAGAAGCTAACTTCATGGAGTAGCTTAGCAGCAAGTGAATGAACTATTAATTTCTGCCACATTTTTAAAAATATGTGACAGAAAGAAAACAGAGGCATCAAATTGCAAAGTCAAATTTCTTTCAAGCTATGTACAAGATTTTTATAACAACTGAAGTTAACAGAGTTACTTAATTGTGCTATAAAAAGGCACCTTGTGCCTGCAAATACATAATAGTTCCCTCGTTAAGGTAAATTTTAAGTAATACATAATTCTATCCATCAATCTATTGATATCATATGAGGGGATAACAGGCCCAAGAGGGAAACCGAGAGATCTTGAGTTCCCAAGAAGGGATATACCATCCCCACCAGTTCTAAGTCTGTCCTTGGATCTCCTTCCAGTGAGATGTGCCCAGAAAACTTCTAGAAGGAAGTTTTCTTCCAGAAGGAAGTTTTCTGGGCAGTTGAGATGAGATTCCTCTCAACTGGCCCTTTGCCTGAATACTCTGAGGCCCCCGGTAGATGACAAACCCCCTCACCCTATCTCTGTATGTGAGCCCAGTCACCTTACAGAGGAAGCTGATAATGACAGGTGAATCTTTGCTTTCTGGTTCAGCTCTTTCCTTGCTTCAAAAGACTGAAGGAGGTCCCACATTACTGCAGCCCCAATCCATCTATCCATCTCTCACTCCATCATACTCATGAACAAGACACCTGGATATATAAACTCCTTTGCTTGCGGCGAAGACTGACCCCCAACGCTGATGTGTTCTGCTCACAACACACATCACGCTGGTAGGATTCTTAGTTGTCCCTATATTTCTGTAATTGGAGGTTAATTATAAGACTTTATGAAGTTATGATAGTTTTTGCAAAGGAGATGAGGCTTGTCTTGATTAATTTTATTATTATTTGTTTGCTATGAATACAATATGAGAATGTAATGTCTTCTTTATAGAGATCAGGGTGTGTTTGCCATCGTACGAGAGCTGTGATGGGTTTGGTACAATAAGCTGTGATGAGGTACACTAGGTTTGATGGTTTCTGCTTCACACGGTGCAATAATAAATTTGGAGCTATGGGGGTCTGACATTGTCTGCGCTCAGTATAATTAAGCGGTGCATTAGAAAGAGGCCTGGAATAAAACATGAGTATGTAAATGCAGCCCGGAGCTGATGTTCTAGTGATTATTACAATGCAGATAAAGCATTTCTCACAACTGCCTGTGTCTACTGAAGCCTCCAAAAACATCTGGACCTTTTAATTGAAAAATGGCATGGTGTTTTGCTGTGCTGTTCTGTGAAGGCAACAATTAAGACAAAAATGTAACTGATAAGAATTGCATTGCTTAATTATTTGGCGTTCTAGTCAAGAAAATTGATTTATCAATTATTTACAGGTCACAAAACAGAAGCCATGCAATCCTGGTTTTCATTGCATCATCATCTGAGAACATACAGTAATGAGCTGACACAGTCTCCAGAGTTCAAATTAATAAAATCCTTCAGTTCATGCATATTATAGCCAAGATTGAATACTTTGTTCTGCTCTACATATATATGCCATACAAAAATGTATAATTTGGCTCTTTCTGAATATTATTTAAATATATCATGACTTATATGTTTGAACTGGTGATTAAATGAACCACATTGTGAAGTCTGCATTTATTGACACCACTCATTGAGATCAGCAAAAGACTTTGAAATTAATTAATCTTTTATATCAGCGGTACAACACTTTTGATAAATACAACCCTTAATTTTACCACACACTGTTAAACATCTGAAGGTGATGAGACTTGAGAATGAAAGTCCACCTGCTGCCTTGAAAATGCAATTTAAGTCAACAAGAAAATTCCTTTGGTTTTAACTCAGAAATGAAAGTTCATGAAGTTGATTTAACAACAAGAGACAAGTTTAAGTTCATTAATCTTGAGTGTGAGTTTTAACTTAATGCTGCAATTTAAATCAAATAATTATTTCACAATATGCGAGAAAAAAACTGCCCTCATCTAGTTAAAGAGCACACATTTCTCTATCATTTTTACTAATATGAAGTTAAAAGAACTGCTTATTTCACTTTGGAATCATTGAAATTCTTGTTTCAAATTGCATGAACACAATTTCTGGTCTTATAATGAATTCTGCCCAAAAACGTTTGGTGTGAGCAGGACATTATCCTCCAGCTTTGCAAACTGTCAGCTGCATTAAAATGAATATCTGCCTTAATAACACATAAGAGTCAGATTAATGTAACATACTTCCATCTTACTCACGGTGCAACACAGGATACAAAAACATGCTGCTAAGCACCCTGGGAAATAGTTTCCACTCCTGTCTTTTTCTTCTATTGTTTTTTTTTAAGTGCTAACCTATAAACTAATACAACATTAACAACAATTTCACACATTTAAGTTCAAAATGTAAAACTCGGACTGTGCTACACTGATCTGACGAAGGCTCTGATTGAAGAGTCGATGTTTAACAGTGTGCTTTTAAAGATGATGCTTGCAGGCAAGATGTCACTCTATAGAAGACATGCAACATCTTGCAGCATTAAGTGAAGGACTTAAGCTACCTCAAGAAATACAATCTGCCCTGTTGCTTATTGTTTTCTGCTTTATTGTTGCATCCCCAGTGCAGTCTGTTGTCCAGGTGAACGCTGAAGTATTTATATTTCTCAGTCACCTCCACTTCTTCTCCCATGATGGAAACGGTGCTGCGGAGGATGATGGAAACCGTGCTTTGGACAGTGTTTGAGCATAAACAGTCTCGATCAGTCTGGACTTTGACTAGGCCACTCTAAAGCCTTTAATTTGGATGGGCTTGTTCATCTGCTTTGGATCATTGTTCTGATCATAACCCAAGGGCACTTAAGCTTAAGGTCACCTACTGATGGCTCTCTATTAGAGCTCTCTGATAGAGAGCAGAATTCATGGCTCCATTGATCACAATAAGTCATCTGGGTCAGCCCTGGACCATCACACTACTGTCATTATCATGTCAGAATAATGTTGTGTTAGTTTTATGGCACGAAAGAGAATGCATGTTACACAAAACATCAATATTTTGTTTCATAAAGCCACTGTGAAAATTTTCCAAGACGTTGATTTCTGGCAAATGTGAAATATATTTGTTTGTTTTTGAGCAGCAGTATCCTGAATTGTTGATTTGTTGCTTTTAGGATTAACTTAATTCATATTATACAATAGATACTGTATAAGTAATGTACAAACTCTATAAGTCTGGCAGTAACCAGGCTTGCTCCTGTGTGGCCAGTGAAACTGAACCGAACGAAATACGGTTAATCAGAGCAGTTTATATGATTTAAAAAGGGGGGCAATTATATCTTTACACATGGTTGGGTTAATTTGGATATTTTCATTCCCTTAATAAATAAAATCATAACTTGAAATTTGTGCTTCGTATGAAGTAGCTTATCTTTGTAGGAGACAAGGATTTGTTTGAAACATTTAAGCTTGACTTAAAAAGCAAAGACAATATCTTCAGAAAGGGAGCGATTACTTTTTTTGATGACATGTACCCTTTAATCTGTGCCAAAAATATACATTCATTTTGAAAAATGCAGTTTGTTCCTCTCACTCCCACTGCTGCTGAGATTTCCACATTTTAGCTGAATGAAAAGAGTCCAGCGTTTCTGACTTTTCTTCATCCTTCCTGTCTGAACTCTGCAGATTAGTGGGCCCGGGGCAGAGGCTGTTCATCTGCCAATATGGCACCAGCCTGAGTGATGGGCATGTGGCGATGTCACTAATGATCAGACCATAATGATTCGCTGACAGGGGAGGAGAGCAATAGATTGTCACTGGGGGTTGAGTTAAAGAGGGGTCCTAATGATCTGCCTGCAAACACTGCCAGAGCGCCTCCTTTATCACTCCATCTCTTTCCTATACCACTCATCAGGTTCCTCTCCAATGGAGGGAGCCACACCGTCTCAATGCCATCTCACAACGCACTGTAAACATCTGTCACCTCTATATCTATATTTCATGCCATTACCTTTTAGGTCTTGGGCTGCGTGCTGTAAGCCTCAGGGTACTTGATTTCCGCCAGCATGAGCTTTCGCCGGTGAATGGATCAAGCCATAATCATGTAACAGCACGGCAGTGTTTTAACAGCACGTGGCCTATATAGCAACATCCCAAGTGATTCCACTTCTGTGGTACTCAGCAAAATGAAGAATACCTTATGACCTCCATTTTTTTATCAAGATCTACTTTTCCTCCCGATTCTCTTTTCAGTCTCTGCTGAGGTCTTTTAAAGCTATGAGGAAAAAAAATGAACTATCAATGCACATTATGCATCAGACAGGTTCCACATTTAAATCGCATAAAATTTTTTTAGTCTGTTTTTTTCAGCAGTTTGGGCAGATCTTAGGATTTTGGCTTTTGCTTACTAATCTCATCAGTAATTTGATGTTGACCGTTTTTTAACATTTCAGTATTGTGTATAAACAAGTCAAAAAGAGTTCACTCATATTACATACATTTGAAATTTACCTTGGAATTAAATCAATTTTCATTGGTGTAAGGTGAACTTAGAACTCCTCCCAGTGAAAGACAAGCCTGCATAGTATGAGTTCGGGTTGCATTACTACCATCAGGTCTCAAAAAAGTATATTATAAACTTTGTATCCAATGCACTTTGTAGCACAATAAAGAAGCTTATTCTATGTTGCTATTACTAGCAATTTGTTTAAGTAATTAGTTTTTATATGAAGCAGTAAAACACATTATATAAGCATCATTTTCTACCACATCAGTGTTTCCCGATTATGTGCTGCCGTTTTGTATAGTTTGTGTATGTTTAGACGGGTGTAGAATGTTAATTTAAGGTAGGATTTAAGAAGTAGGTCTGTCAGATGAAGACACTTGGACATATATTTCAAGAGGTGAGTGAATCTTCATGAGCATAGAATGAGTGACTGCACGGCATAATATGAGATGAAGAAACAGTAAATCTGTGATACATTACCAGAGTAGAACTTGCATCAGTTCTGTAAAAAATAATACTCATAACATGGAATAATGTAATGTTTGTTGTTTGTTTCACAGTTGGTGGCTGTGTTACACTTTTGTTATGTAAAGTTTTTTGAACTGCCTTGTTGCTGAAATATGCTAAACTATTATACTTGACTTGACTTTTAGGTTTTTGGGGGGAAACTGCTAAATATTTCATAACAAAAGTAAGTCTTTTTCAGCTAATCACAAAAGTCTATAAATATCTCAGTCTCTTGACCCTAGATAAGTGTTTTTAACCCCATAAGTGTCATGATAACGCTGGTGCCTTCATAGACTGATGACTTGCATGCCAATGATAGTTTTGGGGTTATCAGCTATGGGGTTTTAAATTGTTTCCATCATATTTCCTTCATCATATGAATTTAGTTTTTTTCTACATTTAGTATTTCTAAAAGTTGCTTTTCATAAGATGTGCAGCTGCTGAACATCTTATAGAGGATATTTTCATCTTCAGCTAAGTATTGCTGTTTTTTGTTAGAGTGATTCACACATAAAATTCACTGTCTTACTTATGCAACATACTAACAACTCACGCCTTTACAGCAATCATAATTCTTGCACCTCCTTGCAGTTGGCCTCATCAAAGCAGTCCTGTCTGCACAGAATTTTGGTAATACTATCTGTGGGATGCTTTTCACATCCACCACAAAATTTAAAGTCTTTAAAAACTGCTCATTAAATGTACTTTCTGGTTGTTTTACGCTGTCCCTACTTTCAGCAGAACCCAAAAAATAGGCCCTATTTTTTGATGCGATGACATAAAATGCTAAAGATTTTTCTCCTTAATGTTTGCTGTAACCCAACATTACCCTAAAGAGCTACAAATAGTAAATACTCATTTCCTATTTCAAGCAGTTCAGCTAATTGCTTAAATAATTGTACTTAACATTCATGTTTGACGCTAACAAGAGACTTTAAGACTTTTCTATCACACTCCCACAGACAGTGGTGTGGACTGAAACTGAAGTGTGAAAATGCAGCTAAATCATCAAACACCACCACCACCACCAGAGGATACTTTCACCCCGTCAGAGCGTTTAATTATGGTTTGGCTTGATTCAACTTCTATCCTCTCAATATTATTTTATCTCATTTAAGAGGGAAGCAATGAAAGATGGGGAGGGAAAAAAAAGCAGTAAGTACTTTCGTAATTTAAGAGAGTGTTAATGAGTGGCTGCTAACCTTTCTCAGTTATCTATCATCCAGTAATGGAGGCAAGGATCCCTTTTCCAATCTGCTTCATTAAAAATGTTCTATTAAATCTAAATATGACGCCACACATTGCTGGAATTAATAGAGTTTCTAAATGTCTTGAACATTTTAGCCACATTGATTTTATATTAATATTATTTAGAATGACAGAGATGCTAATGGCACTTATGAAAAGTAAAATTTGGGGATTTTTTGGTAGTTTCAGGAAATGGCTTGGTAAGGAACTCCATTATGTAAAATTTTGAGTTTTACTGTAGAAAAGAACAAACAAACTATAGAACAACTCTTACTGTTTTCAAATAGATTTATTTTCCTGAGGTTGGATGGAGACCATATTTTTTTTCTACAAATCTGAAAATATATTATCTGATGAAAGATAATATAACACTCTTGCTTTCACCACAAGTGTGTCTTATCATGTTTATATATTTACATACATGTATAACATTTTGACACATCAGAAATATTCATTCTGAATTGGTGTTGCAGTAATTTCGTCAGGATTATTCTAAAATAAACACATCTCTCCAGCAGTGTAAAAAAAAGGGCTGAAATAACCTGGTTTCAAAAATTTCTTCTGCTTTTTATTGTACAGCAATTTCTAACAATTGGAGACTCACAATGAACACCATTATCTCCAAATACAGAAACCATGGAACAGTGATGAACCATCCCATGAGTAGCCTTCCTACCAAGAGAAAATATTCTGCAGAAAGACAAGGCAAAAGTGGCACTTTTTGGAAGGTGAATATCTGGCCACATCTGACTTAAAACTAACTGAGCATCTCAAAACCTTCCTATCTCATTCTCTCTCGCTCTATGTTAGCAATAAAACTTTTATGTGGGAGTCTTACAGAGAAACAGCATTTAGTAGTAAATTTTATTCCAATCAGGGTTTCTCGTTTTGCACAGCAGACGACAGACGATATTCCTGCATGTGAAAACATATCTTGTCACTTTAATGGCACTTATTTAAAAGAATGCCAGAGAGGATATCACTACTACTTGGACTTAGAAAATGTTGGACAGCAAAGTCTGAGAAACAAAGTTGTAACTCAATTATCTTTTCCATGGATATTATTCCCCCCCTGCCTTGTTATATTTACATTTTATTTCACCTTTTTTTCTCCAGATAGTTGCTGGACAAAAGAAAAAGCTTGAGTATATGGCCAAACCAGATGTGTGCAGCTGCTGTGTCAATCCAATACACCTAAACTCCTCTCGGGCAATATAGAAGTGCAGGAGGGCAAATGGTGAAGTCACAAGATTCCTCCCTCCCCCCTTTTTTTTGTCATAAATCATATTTGGCAACATGAAATAAGCTACTTGTAGAGATATTGCTACTGGCACATTACCCATTCTCATTCATCACCTCAGAGGAACTACGAAAAATCTAAAAAAAAAAAAAATCATTACAAGTGCCACATGTGACCTCTGGACCAAGAACACCAACATTTGCTTATGTGCATTTCTTTTCTGAAGACAAGGCGATGTTTCCCACCTGTGTAATCATTCCTATTCGGTGCTATCATGACATTGTGGAGAGCTTAGCTAGGCTAATTGCTTTCACTCACTCACAAGGATGGACAAAATGTAAATATGAGCTACAAAAAAGGAATTTTTCACAAAGAACATTTTTGCAGAGATTAATTTCTGTCTGAGAGCTGATTGCATGTGGTGTTTTATAGCTGTAAAAATGTCACTCTTGTTTCTCTCTATGAGCTGGAGATCATATTAAGCTCTTATAAGTTCCTTGCAATCAGATATAAACGTGTTGGAAGTCTCAAAACTGGAGCCGCCGTTTGTATTTTAGCTTCAGTTAAAACAGCAACACTAAATTGGGAGACATTTTATGCAGTTTCACATTTAGCAGTGGTATGCAGCATGTAATACAGAATATACTAGCAAGGGAGACACAAATACAAAGAGTGATGTGCCAGACTTTATAACCTACCCTGCACTTTAAAATGACTGCTGTTTTTCATTTCCCTCTAAGAGAACTGACATGCACGGCAGTAATGGCGCTGAAGAGAGCCAGAATAAACAGAAGGTGGGAGACAAGACAGAGAGGAAGATGAATGTGTCTGAAAGGTAGATTTCTTGGCAGTTGTGATTTCAGAGAAAACCTGGATTTCATTGTTGGAATCTCTGTGTCTGCTTGAATAAGAGGTCCAGTTCAGGAATTTTACATATTTCTTTAAAGCTTCAGTCAAGTTTTAGTCTCCGTGGGCGTCAGCACATGCGCGAGTGTGTGTTTATCACATGTGATTTTTCACCGGGTGTTGTTCCATAAAGGTGTTTTGATAACTGTTTAGTTGAACTTAGTCATTTGGGAATACTAGTCGCTCGTATGTCAACATTCAGTCAGGAAAAAATTCATGGGACGCTTACATGCATATCTTCTGTCTGCACTTTATAAACACTCTACCAGCAAAATTATTCATACCAACTTTTCCCATTTTGTCGCAAACATTATTGTGTGTTATTGAGTTTTCATGTGACAGACCAATACAAAGTAGCTCATAATTTTCAGTGGGATTGTGACTGGGCTGTTCTAACTCATGGATAAGCTTTTAGTCTAAGCCATTCATTTTTAGTTTAATTTGATGTTTGTGTTGCTGTCTTGCCTCCATTCATTCTCAAGTATTTTTGGGGCTGGAAAGGGTTTTATTATTTATGTGACCGCTTCCAATAACACCAATCACCTACTAAATATTATTTTAACTTTAAAACTACTTTTAAAGTCTTTCAAATCTGATATCCAGAAGCCCTCAAAGCATATTTAGATCTCCTGATTTGTAGTTCTGATGAACAGAAATACAAATCTGAAGTTGTCAGACATGTAGTCCATGTCAAAGGTTAAGTCCTCTTGGGGGCCCCCTGCTGGACTCGGGGCACTTCTCAACACCTTTGAGCTTTAGTGCCTTGGGACAGCAGATGATATAATAATGATAACAAACACTCACATATACACTTAAATTTCTAAATAAATAATCTGGAGAACGTTGAATAACATTTGTTTATCACTGGCCTAATTAACAGCTTGTTTAGGACTACAGTGGATTCCTCCAATTCATGGTTCAGTATTTGCTGAAAAGCTGCCCACGGGCAGATATTTAGAGCATATCTAAAACATTAAGAAGAAAATGCACATTGGGAAGTTGGAACAAGTTGGCGTAATACTACTTGACACACTACTGGCTGGCATTTGCAAAGCGACCAGTCCAGGAGCTTCATTTGTTTTCTGGCTGTACCCTAAAGAGTGGACTTGAGGCAGAGTGTAGGCATTAGCTTCTGCGGTAAAGCTAAGACAGTTTTCAGTGTGTCTGCTAATTTGGTGTTTGTTTAATTAAAATAGCCAGTTATAAGCATTTTTACAACAGATCTCAAGCATACATGGGTACCTGTGGTGGGCCCTAACCCTGCAAATACTGGATTAACAGATCCTCTGCTTCAAACAGCCAAATAAACAGTTGAAATTGTGTTGTTGTTTTTTTTCTTAGTTTGCAGAATCTCTTCTTGCAGCATAGAAGTAACATAAATTCATATACCTTGCTACAACTTTATTTGTAGCTCTTTAGGAAATGTCATGCCTACAGCTCCCTTAAGTGATTTTTTTATAAATCACATCACATCTTGTCTAGTTTGAAAATCTATTGTAATTTAGATTGCATATCAGTAGTGTTTCCTGAATGTTTGTTTTTTAATTATTATTCAATATAATCTACATGTAACTTATAGGACAAAATAAATAAAAAAGAAACAAGAAAAAAAAAATCTAGTTCTTCTCACTTGACCTTACTCAGAACCTATACTTCATTTTCCATTAAAAAATGTAAAATATGGCTGCAGTTGTGGTGACAAATGCGTTTGGATTGGTTTCTGTAGAGCAATATGAAAATTTACAGTTTGCATTAATATTAATGCATCATTATCAGCTGTCGGATTTCATAAATAAGTACAGCCGTGTCAGGTGTGGTGTAGATCACTTGGATGGGCCACACTTTGCAAAACCACACTCTTTTTAAGAGCTTTGCAAATTTAATTGGGAAAATAGCAAATCAGGTAGTCAGGCGTATAACTCATTGTCACATTTAATCAATACACTTTCTAAATCAACTCATTTATTCTATAAATGATCTTATATAGATCAGGCGACCGATTAAACAATTAGCATATATTTAGCAATTAATTAATTCAACCATTAATCACGCCATCACCGTTCAAACTTTAAGCCAGCAATTCTGGGAGCAGACATGCAGGCTGGTGTTGGAGCAGTACATCATGCCTGGGGAGTGCAGATTGTGACACAGCTAGATTTACTGTGCTAAAAAAATCAATGCAATTAGGAGAGAGGGTGGAAGCTGCCTGGTCTTTAGGAAATTTTTGACACACACACACACACACACACACATATACCCAGTCACACGCAGGCACATTTCTTTCAGTTTTTTTTTTTTTGTTGTTGTTGTTTTAAACTTTCCTGTTTTTTCCTAAATGATGGATTCAGTAAAGTAAAAGTTTGGAGCTAAACATCCACATTCGGAGCTTTTGCACAGGCTGCATTTTTTTGTGCCAGCATGAAGTTCTTCTTTAACCAATTACCAGAGCTTAGAACAATTAACAACAAATGAGACAGTGCTCCAGGTGATTGTTTACCTTTGCCTCATGCCTCATTTATAAATGTTAGTGTTGAATCTAGATACTCCATGAGAACCTTCTCACATCTTCACAAGGTTCAAATGTTGGGCAGTGTACAAAGTCTGTCAAAGTCAAGTTATGAGAGGAATTAATGATTAAAATAACTGCTTCTTTTATTTACCTCTTCTTCATTTAGCTTTATTAGACTTTTATGATATAGTTTAAAATATAAGTTGGAAAAATAAAGACTTTTTATGTTTTAATATATAAAGTATGCTATAATAATATTACAATATTATAATATAATAGGTTACATATATTTTACATTTTATATAAAATACCTATCATTTTTATTTATTTGAACTTTGTTTTACCCAGATTCATTGTGGGTAAATCTGTTTACTAGATGGCAGATTAATTATTTTCTTTTTAAAAGTTTACATATGCTTCCTTACCATTTTGCAGAATTGCCCTTTAAAAATTTAGTTTTGGTCAAACATTTTCAGGATCCCTCCAAAAGCTTCTCACAACATGTGTTGAATGTTTTCATGTCATCACACTGCAGGTAAGAACCAGTCTGAGCAGCAATAGCTTATCACTTCTACTTTGTTAGTTATAGACTAAAACATTCACCCCCAAAAAAAATCTTTGTGCTCTCATAGTCGACAGTAGTTTTCACTGCTAACGTTTTTTTTTTTTTTTTTGTCAAAATAAAGTGCACTGCCCACTACCACTATATATGTGCAGCATTAAGGGTTAGCGGAGTGCATCAAATATCTGTAAACACTTCACATGTCTGTTATCAATCCAAAGCAGCGGCCAGCAGCAGAGAGAAAGGTGAGATCAGCTCGGAGATGGTGTGGACAACCTGCCCTGGAACACAGGATGCAGGCGGGGTTGAAGCGCTGTCCAGGCCTTGGCTTGTTGATTGTCTCATCTGTCTTGGCTAAGTCAGCAGGATGTGACAGCCGCCTTCTCCGTGTTACCTGCTGACCACTGGGCTTGGCATCCTCTCCGCTCACCTGCCCTATCACCGTATCTCTATCCCCACTTCATTCTCGCCTCAACATCTTTGCAGCGGGAGCGTGAATCAAGGCCTTTGTGTCAAAGAGGAGGAATGAAGGCTAACAGTTTCTGACTGCATGCTTGCAAGGAAAGGTTCCGGCTGCTGACTTTGGTTTGTTGGTTTTTGAAAACTCTTTGTAGCCTGACAACGGTGATGAACCTTTTGTTCATATACATGCGTCTAATCAGGCATCCCTGACTGTACAAATCTTTAACAAAGGTGGGATTTTGACTGGTTTTCTATTGCTGTTTCTTCCCTGTCCATTCTTGCATACATCATATATTAACAGAAGGTATTATTATCTGCAACTACTTGGAAAAGCATTCATGCATCTCAAATATTTTCACATGTTGTCGTTTTATAACCCTCCTAATTGAATCACTGGGATTTTAACAACACATAGCATCACATATACTGTGAAGTGCAAGAAAAATTATATTGTGTGGGATGCTTTTCTTCAGCGGGCATCGAGAAGCTAAGTTGATGGATGGAGTTAAATACAAGGCAACCTGTCAGAGGGGGAAAAAAGCCTTGACAGTGGAGTGAAGATTCACCTTTCACAGCACAAGCCAAAGGTACACTGAAATGATTTAGGTCATAAGTGGCCACTTGTGACCCTTGAAATTATTTTATGTGGCCCTTAACTGCAAGCCACAAATGGTGCAAATTTGGCCCAGAAGGCAGCTAATGCATATGGACACTTTTTTTGCAAAATTTTTACTGACAATTTAAAATCTTCTCTAATAGGAAAATGTTGAGCACAATGCTAAGTACTTGTCTTTTCTATTATTATTTTTTTAATCATTATTTTAACTTCATAGCAAATAGAACCATAGCCATCAAGCTGCTCAAAACAAGACCATTCATTAATTTAACTTTATTAGTTTTCATATTGGTTAAGTACAGTAAGTGTGTTAGAAAACACTGAAATTGATGTTCCCTTCTTGTTGCTAAAAATAGACTGAATTTCTTTCACTAGGCCAATCGGGGAAAAAATAAATAAATAAGGAGTCTGTCTGGTGACATGGGAGAAAAAAATATATAGCAAATCATATTTACGACTTGATAACTTGTCGGAACAACTTATTTATCTTATGGGTAATAACCTAATTATAACAAGTCATGAACATGAGGATTTTTTTTGTTTTCTCACATGTCACCAGATGGGCTCTGCAAAAAACTGCTAATTCAAAAATTTCTAGAAAATTTATGTCTCTACTGAAACAAGCCAAACATCTGGGACTATTTTTAAAATTTACAATTAGCGACAGATTCCTTTTCTACAAAAATCAAATCACATCCTTTGTTTTATTAAATATGCTCAGTTTCTAGTCGATATGATAAAAATCAACTATAAAAACTATAGTAAATTTTGTTGTGCAGTTTAATTTAATAAATTATATTACACTCTAATACTTACACACTAGCAGTTTAGGCCTGCATGTGACAATGTTTGGACACCACAGGTTTAGCTCAAAGCATATTTATGTGTTAGAATGGACCAGAACCCAGACTTGAGTGCAGTTGAGAATCTCTATAAAGACTTCACATTCTAAGATGTTCTCCATCCAATCAGAGACACTGAGACTGAGCTATTTCGGGAAGAACTGGCAACAATTTCAGTCCCTTGATGTGAAAAGCTGGAAGAGACATAACCCACATGACCTACAGCCAAAGGCTCAACAAAGTATTAACTCAGAGGGACAGTATACAAATGCACAGCATTCCTTTCGGACTGTAAAACATTTTGAAAAATGACATCCTTTTCCTTCCAATTCAGAGTTATGCACTATTTTGTGTTGATCCCAATGAAATAAACTCAGGATCTTTTTTACATAACAAAAATGTAAAAGGGTTCAAGGCATATGCTTCATTTACATGGAACTATTTTTGCAAAACTGCCTCAGTGATTTATATGTACTTCTTTTGCTTTCAGTTGTTTTGGAGAAGTTTTTGGAATATGTAGCATCTTATTTTTATCATGACCTACTTCAAATTTCTATTTTCTGTTCAGTTCTCTTGAAATATATATATATATA
>CAEGAE010086608.1:0-10862 GCA_903067095.1 Girardinus metallicus | reverse complement strand
GTCCCACCGGGAGGAGACCCCGGGGAAGACCCAGGACACGCTGGAGAGACTATGTTTCTCGGCTGGCCTGGGAACGCCTTGGCGTTCCTCCTGAGGAGCTGGAAGAAGTGGCTGGGGAGAGGGAAGTCTGGGCCTCCCTTCTTAGGCTGCTACCCCCGCGACCCGACCCCGGATAAGCGGAAGAAGATGGATGGATGGATGGATCACATTTGGCAATCAAGATCGGCTGGTTGGTTCTCCTTCACACTGCTCTGTGTCATACAATCCAAACCCTTTGAAAAACCTGTTCCCCCACTTCACCTGTGGTAGCGCTGCACCAAGAACCACTGAAGGTAACGACACAAAATCCTCTAAAGAAGACATGAGAGTTCTTCCTTCTTTGTGAAACAAAACTGGAGTAGCTTCAGATTTTAGCAGTTGTAGGACTTCTCTTCGGTCGTTGGGTAAAGACCACGAGTCATTACTCCCACTAGCGCAAGACTGACATGTTTGTTTTGTTTACCCAGAAAGTCAATTTCCTGCTTTTGAAGCGGTCTCTGGTCCCTCTTGGCATTCACATATGCATTCAAACCGCACCAGAGTTCACTTCAACCGAAAAGTGATCCAGGTTGGTAAATCTTTTCTTGCTTAATTCAGAGCACCAAGGAAAATAAATGCCAGTCTTGGATGGGCTGTTTTGCAAATTCCAGCCAATAGCACATCAAGTAGCACTACGTCTAGGTATTTCAACTAAATTTGGTGTCCTGACATCCTTACGTAATCTAAGTTGTTCTGTAGAGCACTGTCTCCGTTTGTCTTTGACTGAAGTGAGCCCAGCCTTGGCCATCATTGTAGAGCTTTTTGAAGTGAGGTATTGTGTTAAAACTAGATGTAGGCTTATACATCTAGTTTTAAACTTACAAAAAGCCACCCTGAACAAGGACCAAACATGGAGAACCAACTAACATTTAGCTTTATACTTATAATGTCGGAGCAAGACCCAGAGAAACTCTTGTTAGTTTACTTAGCCACCCAAAACAGGAATCAAACATGGAGAAACAACATTTAGCTTCATACTGTACAAATCTAGAACTCAACCCAAAACAACCGGAACCAACAATTAGTTTTATACCTCTCTGATCCACAACAAGCTTAAGATTATGAGAAAACCGTATTAGTTCATAAATCATTGACTACTTTTTCTTATTCCTATTATACATGGGGAACATGGGGTAGTTTAGTTTTGTACCTTTTTGTCTTTCTTTTCGTTTTGGTGTTTTGTTTGTATTTCCTTCTAGATCACATGAAGCACTTTGAACTGCCTTGTTGCAAAAAATGTGCTATACAGATAAAATTACCTTACCTCATATTCTACTTTCATTCAGCAGCATAGTGATCTGAGCATATCAGCAGCAACACCCGGCAGATTTCCACTGGAATAACATTGCAGCTGTTGAATGTTGCATTCAGCGCTGATTCCAAACCAATAAGATAAAGAAACGAGCCAGTGACAAATCAGAAATGCACAAATTCTTTTAAATGAGTCAACGTGACAGTTACAGCTGTTTAATATCAACAGAAAGGGGGGGGAATCCTGTAAAAAGCTGCTTACTTTTTAGCTGCTCAGAATTCTTGATTTTTTTATGAAAAAATGAAAACTCTCTCTTTCTCTTCCACTTGCCCGTGATCTTCAAAGCAGACTCAGGCCATTACATGCCACCTAAATCCTGGCCACTAACAGACTGGCTGGCTCACTAAATGGCTGAGTGAGCAGCACAGCAATTGACTGACTGAGTAACTTATTGAGCAGACAAAACCCCAGACTCACCATGTCATCGTACGTCTAATCGGCTGCCGTATGGAGTGAAGTTTTCCAGTCTGAGAGTCGTGTGCGTACGCAAATACGCTTAGACTCGCACACAGACGTGCACACGCACACACAATCTCCTGCAATAATTAGTTATGCTCCCGGAGGAATGTTGACCAAATGGCTTGTATCCCTCTGCTGTCTCAAGCTGCAAGAGTTGCCCCTCCCCCGTTCTGCAGGGCCATGCACGCCCGCGCAGAGTCTTCAGGACATCCTGAGAGGGCAACTGGCACTCTCATACATGAGCACCAACTTTTAAAAAAAGGGGGGAAAGTAAAGACGTGCTCGTACGAGACAGTTGTAGAGACGTAGACCAATCTTTTCTCTTTTTTTCCCCCATCTCGATGAGAGAGTAACTTAAAGATTTTTATCGTGACATACCTTTTTTTTTTTTTTTATCCATTAGCTGGCAAAGAAACGGAGGCTCTGGCCTGCTGTATCACATTAAGACAAGAAATGGTTCAGGACGGATCCGTAAGCTAGACATGGAGACTATCATGAGAACAGAGAACCAAAACATGTTTAGGTACTGAAAAGCGCTAATGTGAAGAAAAGTCGAACGGAAAAATCTGTTCATGAAATCTGTTCATGCAGCAGAAGCTCCGGAGCAAAGCCACGAGGGACAATTACAGCGCGCCAAACTGTAAACGAGTAAT
Organism: Girardinus metallicus; assembly: GCA_903067095.1. Taxonomy (NCBI): domain Eukaryota; kingdom Metazoa; phylum Chordata; class Actinopteri; order Cyprinodontiformes; family Poeciliidae; genus Girardinus; species Girardinus metallicus. The sequence goes on along the minus strand of CAEGAE010086608.1, from coordinate 8,360 downwards.
CCCGAAAACCTCCTGAAGACGGCTCGCGTCGTTTGTTTTGTCCTCGCCGAGGTCCCGTGTCTGAATAGATGCTTTTGTCTTCTACTGTTCCCGTGACTGATGCATATCACTGCCTCCGAAACAAGTTTGTTTTGCAACATTTGCAGAAAAAAAAACTAGCTTCGAATTTGTTTGACAATGTCGATGAATTGCACGGAAACGTCAACGCGGCAGGGCCCGGGAAACACACAGTCTGTTGGAAAATTCTTCAACAATTCTGGGCGCCAAGTACCTTGATTTAGTGTTTTTCCTGCAGAAGGAGCAGCCTGTTAGCCAGCATCAAGAGCAGACTACATACATACCGTTATAAAGCGACTCGCTACGTTTGAGAGGGTTAATAAAAGCTACACTGTAAAAAGTGAAAAAGTAGTTAAATGAAAAATCTGCAGAATGTGCAGATCTTTTTGAAAAAACTAATCGCCAGAATAATCGACTGATTGTCAGAATAATCAATTAATCGTCAGAATAATCGATAGAATGATTGATAACTAAAGTAGTCGTTAGTTGCAGCCCTAGTTATCATAATGTAAATGTCCCCAACATCACAATCTCAAAGGACTGTTCATGTAGTATTTCATAAGATATTATGTGCCATGCAGTTCCTCCGTGGCAATAAAATATTGGGCCGCTGGGGTCAATTCGCCCTGCCCTCGATGCCAACACTTGATTCATATTTGTAGTGACTGAGAACTTAAAGCTGAAAAAAAAGTTTCTGCAACTTATGAACTCGGGAGGCCTCGACTAGGGGTGCACCGATTGCAGTTTTCTGGCTGATCGCCGATTACCGATCTTTTAAAAAGCTTAACCTGCCAATTCCGATTTTATACCAATATTTTCTGAAATGTTGCTCAACATAGCAAGAAAGTTGTTGAGTTGGCAACAAGTGAGGTAACAATTGTTAATTGTAAACATGCAGACATAACTTGGTGGGTCGATCTGGCGGTCCAACCTTTCTCACCGGAGAGCAAAAGAGGTCAGTGGTTGACTCTTAGACCTTTGCCAAGCTAGACAAGATCAGTGGATAAGATCGGCTTCACATGTAAAAATCGACCGATCTCCCAAAATGAAGGAAACCGGCACCGATAAATTGATGTAGCCTGAACACAAATACGCAACTGACTTATCAGATATTTTTGTGAAAAAGTCACATGATGACTGTACATACTGTTGGGACTGAACTCTGTAAGTGTTGTAGTTAACTATTAAAATTGGGTACCAGTATAACACTGAACCAATTTTAATCTTTTATTGTATTACCCAAGTACCTCGCAGCACAGCTTAGCAAAACCACAAATCTGCATTCAAAACAAATTAGAATGGAGCTACGGTAAGCTACTAAAAAGTTTGTATTTTTCATTTTAAATAACTAACAGTTTGTAAACTGAGAGTATTCCGTAAGTAAGAAGCAAAAGAAACATCTGGAAAGTGGAAACTTATTAATTGAACTAATCACCAGCTAATTTCTTAGCTGGTGATTAGCTAAGAAATTAGCTAATCACCAGCTAACCCAATTGGTGGGTTTCAACTTAAGTTAGTGATGATAATCTGATTAATAAATCAGCAGAATGCAATATTCCAAATAGTACAATACATATAGCATAGATTTGGTAGAAAAATCTATTTTATTGATTCATCAAATTTTCTGGTTTTGAATATTTAATTCGGAGATATTTTTTTCTCCGATGCACTCTTAGAGTTTCCCTGAGTGATGTTCAGAGTGATGTCAGGAACTACCATCTTGTTTGACAAGCGTGTTTTACAGCTTCTGCTCATTTCATCTTTGAATTCAGGTCAGCTCACTGAAGAGAAGTGAGTTTTTGGAAAAAAATAGAGAAGAATAAATAAATTTGCTATAAAAAAAAAATCTGAGATTTTATTTTCAAGCTATGTCGCCCAGCCTTAGAATGGGCGACATTCTAATATACAGATTTTGTATATTTTGTATACAAAATATACAGATTTTGTATATTTGACCTTGTATTCACCATAAACCAGTCTGGTGAATTTCACAAGATTAGGTCAGAAATTAACATCAACATTAGGATAATTGAGTTTTAAATTTGACAAAATTGTAACGTTTGTTACTGGTTTCTCAATTGGTGACTGCATGACGTTTTTATGACTTTATTTTTGTGTTTTTATGATGTAAAGTACTTTGTACTGCCTTGTTGCTCAGACTTGATTGATTGATTGATTATGTTCAAGTCAGAATCGTCTCTTTCCAGCATTGGAAAACAAATTTTATCCTCCTGTGGACATTGATTTCTACTTCACACACACCTGTGCCATTCAGAAATAATGGCATTCAGCAGCAGTCCGTGACTGACACAGTGTAACTGATGTCCTCAACACACACACACACAAACACACACACCTACTGGAGCTTGTCTGTTGTTCTCTCTATCCATTAAGCACCTGAAACTCTTCTTTGGACCGTATTTGCTCGTTGTCAAGCACTCAATTGCCTTCTGAGTGGAACAGACCAATGAACCAATGGACACAAAACAGCCATACAGCACGGTCTGATTTTTATCTCCTGCAACAGTCTCTCGTCTCTCGCCCCCCCACCAAACCCACCAGTCACATTTTCCCAGGGGCCGTGTTACTGTGCGCGACTCGGTGTGCACGCACGGGCGTTTCCAGAAGACTGAGCCAGGCTTTCCATTCCCCGCTGTGGTGAATTGTAAAACGTACACCGGCCAACGTTTACACCACCACAGCAGCTGCTGCCACCACCGCTGCTGCAGGTCCTCCATAAAGTGTGCGGGATCCAGCGGAGGTAAGAGGCAGCCCAGGCCACCCCCAGCAGAACACACACTGCAATAATTACTTGCAGCAATTCAAAGACACGTTTCTTGTTTGCAGTGGCTCAACGCCTGCGGAGACCGAACCACCTCAAGAGGCAAGGAGGGTACTTCGGCCATCCTCTACTTTTAGAACAAGATGGAGTCAAGTCCTAAAACTTCCCCCGTACAGCACGACACCATCTGTCATGCCGCATGGCTATAAAATAAAGGACGGTGTATGCACCCACTCACTAAAGTAATCCAAGAGCCACGTGAAAAGCAAAGATATTTTAAGAATGCCCCCATCAGATAACTAGCATCTTTCATTTCTAGGATTCCCACATCCTACAGACTCCCTCTAACCCCATTCCACCAGCCCCCCCCTCACATCATTCCTGCCCCAGGCCATGTCTTCTGTGAAGTGGTTCTAGCTGTCTGTCAACACTTTAGGGGTTTTGCCTGGAACTGAAAGGAGAATCATGGACAGGAACAAAGTCCCCTTTCGTCTAGGGACTCCCATAGAAACTCCTGGAGGAGGAGGGAGTCCTTTTAAGAATCACCACAATACAATCAATAAATAAACCGACATATAAATGCTGAAAGGTGTACAGCAAATACATATGCATTCTTTTTCCGCAAAAGCATAAAAGTGCACTTTTTTTTCCCTTTGCTTCATTTCTGTGCACTGTAATAGATCAACGTCAGTGGCGAAAATAGTCAATTAGTTTGATCAATCAAATGTTAGCATCTGCTTGACTTGTCACAGTGACCTTTTCAGTTATTTCATGGAGCACAAGAATCAAAATTAAGACATTAAATGACTTCAAATTCTGATATTTCACATCAGATATTTAACTTTTAAATAACCCATTTTTCCAACCTGTTTGCTAATAGTTAAATTCAACAGAACTAACAGTAACAAAAGTGCTTGGATGAAAGTCATAACAGTCATGCATTTTTGCAGCAGTATCCCCGTTGTAAAATTTCATTACAATGAGACGCGGAGGCAATGCTAGCAAACTGAAGTTGTGTATGAAGAATGATTTTTTTTTTTTTTTTTAAATGAACACTTGTGTTGTTAGCTTACTTTAGTGATGATGAGCGGCTCGCCGTGCTCCAGTCCTCCTTTCAGTGTAAACCCCCAAGGCGCGCCCCCGTTCAGCTGGACCTGGATGTGGTGGAAGGAGACGAGCTGCTCCACGGTCTCCATGCCGCTCCGTACCGAAGCTTCTCTGGGCTGGTGGTTAACAGCCCCGCGGCGCCGGTAGCGGTCCCGCTGGCCTCTCCATCACCGCTCTAGCATCAACAACGAATGGATGGTGGGAAAACGGGGTGAGAGAGCTCGAATAGGGGGAGGGCAAAAACTTTTTTTCGGCCTGTATAAAGTTATTGGCAATGTTGTTAGCTATATCCGGTCAGTATGTTCGCAAAAAAAAAGTGCACTTTAGCATAATTTCGTCACAGCAGTCCAACTGGGTATAGTACTAGAGCATACTTTAAAAATATTTGGGGTCAAATATTTGGCTGAAGGAGTTTATTTCTTCTAAAAATAGAGCAAAACAACTGTTTTATTTTTGAGACTGAGACGAATATTTCCGGCTTCATTTCTGCACTGTCGACCCAGCCGAAAACTTTTACCCCAGCACCTTTCCCAAGCGAGGACAGTGGCTCCTCCCACAACCGCTGTGATTGAAAGAACGGACGACCAATGGCAGAGCGCCATCAGAGAAGACTATCCAATAGAATAACTGATAGGAAATCAAGCGGAAAATTTAAAGTGACGGTACAACGATATGGCAAAACAAAGGAAATCTGTGTAGTTTTACAGTTAGGTATTATCTATTGTCGTTTATTTCCATATATGTAAAAAACAATAAAAAATAAAAATCATACATTTGTATAAACAACAGAACGTTTTATTTCTTAGATATTTTTGTTACAATAATACAGATTTATTGCGATTTTAGGCAAGAATTGAGCATTCTACGCAAAGATGACCAAATGAGCCTTTTTTTGTTATTTTCATAAAAATGAATACATATCACTTTTCAAGTCATGGTATGCAAAGGGCTTTATTCAAAAGTGTGTAAATCAAGTCTGTATTGAGGTTTCTAGGAGGGAATTAAGACAATTTTAAGTAAAACTGCAAAAAGAAATGAAGACATAGCATTGAAACAACCAAAGCCTCAATGACAGAGATACATTTTCCACTACATTATCTAGTGGGAAAATATTTCTGCTCTTTTAAAGTTACTGGATGTTGGATTTAGATTGGAAAATACCAGAATTTCTTTCCTTAAATCAATAAGCAAGAAGCCCAAAGCTGTCTGCTTATTAAGAGCCGTCTGATGTCTTTACAGTAATCTGGTTTTCAGGTTTAACTAAACCCAACAGCATTTCAGCTCATTACATTCCAAATCATTCTAATTATGAGCCAGTATATATTCCAATTCCAAAAATCCCCAAATAAATAGGGCGATTTATTTTAAAAAGGGGCTCCCTCCAAAGAAAGACAAAGGTGAAATGTTTGTACTGTGTACACACGTATGCAAAATTTCAAAGCAGTCACGACCTACTTTTCCGAATTCGATTTCTTAAAGAGGTACAACTTTAACTCTAAAGCACTAGAGTAAGCTTTAGACTCATCCAAGTCCCCATTGAAAGATCCAGCAGTATTTGTTGACCAGCAATACCTCTCACGATGATGGAAACGCCTCAGAAAAAAATCTAAACAGTCTAATTAAAATGTCGTTTTTCAATTCGGGGATGTTTCCTAGTTCCAAAGGCAACTGACCGATTAGTGAGTGAGAAGCTTCATCTGGCGAATTCCAGTATGTATTTATTTTTTATTTCCGCGGCTCAGGCAGCGCCGTTTCGGGCACATCGACCTTTGATGCCCTCAGTCGTTGTAAATCTGTTCCTCCCTGAGTGTGCCCGTCTTTACCACTTGCTGCCTGAAGTTTTCCCACAGTCACTCTGCAGACTGGGACTGGAGATAATCACTGTTGTGGAATGTCGCCGCATTAAAGTGCCATTTGACTCAACGTGTGTGTGTGTGTGTGTGTGTGTGCGGTGGGGTCGGGCGGGGGTTACTATCTTTTGCTATTTTAAGGCGAACGAGAAGTAAAGACGACATCAAACAGAATCAAATAGGAAGGGAGGAATGTTTGAACAAGTCCAGACGTCTCACCTTATAATCCAGACTGTGGGGAGTTTGTGGCTATATTCTTTGATTATTATTTTGTTGTTGTTTGGTTTTGTTATCGGAAACTAAACAGCACGTTAGGAACGTTGGAAGCGGCTTATTTTTTGAGACATCTAATCGCATGCAAACAACTAGAATGCCATAAGCCTGTAGGATTACCATAAATACGAATTGCAAATAACATTCAAAAGATTGATTCGAAACAAAAGGTTCATCCTCTTTTGTTGTAATTAAAAAAAAAAAAAAAAAGCCACAATTTTATTTCAATTTTTACATTTTAAGATGAAAAAAAGCTAAACATTTTACACAAAGATGATGAATGGATCTTTTTATGTGATGTTGATTATTTTGGGGGAGGGAAACTAATGACAAGAAAAACAGATGTTAAGATATTACAAGAACTCTTAGCTGCGCAAATTTAATTAATAAAAAAAAACTGCATTTACTATTATATCAACACGTCGAACCATGAGTTTGTTCTTTGTCGGTTTTAGCCAAGAGTCATTGTGAAAGCTCCAACGAGCCACAGGTTGCAGATCCGTGCACTGCATGGATGATGACAATAATGAAGATTATTCTGCCCCCTAGTGGTCACAAAGTTACGCACGTCCACAGGACGCTGAGAGATCTACTCTTAGCTGGCAGAGTATGTTTACTTAAAACAGGAATGCTTCCATTTATTAAGCCTCAAGCATAAGAGGCCTGCCTCAGAAACATCTACATTTTCATATGCCTGCCGTATTATTTCCTAAATGTAACAGCAGAAAACATATTAAGGGGTTCAGAATCAATATAGTTTGTGATAATATAGCTTTAATAGCTTTGATAAAAGTTTTGATACTTTATGCCTCCTCTTAAAAAGAGACATAGTTTGATGTCTTTCCCTGTACTAAAAGGAGTGGACTCTGTTGCTGTCTAAATATGAAGCTGTAATGGCCCAAAACAAGCCCACAAAACAAGTGAACAGCAGAAACCCAAGAGACCAACAGCCTTGACAAAATCCAGACCTAATCTGAGTAAAATGAAGCTGCTTAGAAACAAATACAAACAGAAACACGCTGAAAATATAGGTGTGAAGGCAAACTTAGTCTACACTGACACTAAGGTCATAAAGGAAGTGATCATGTCAAGTTATCATGTCATCCAGTGAGATAAATTGTGATTTTTTCTTTTACACACTCCACTTTAGCTAACACACGGTGTGATAAGTTGTGTAATTTTGTTAAGTTTCTTGGTTCTAGACAGGAACTGTGATTGTGTCCTACGGCAAACACCAAATGCAGTGACGGATTCTAAAAACAAATCATAATCCTCTATTGAGCATGAGTATAACAAGAGAACCTCTGTAAGCAGAAAAACATATCAACTATCAAACAAGTAAGCGTGGACGTCTCATAGTGGTCACATGTTAAATGTTTGTATGGGTTTCATTCTGGACTTAGCTGGTTCAAATATCCAAATTGGTCCCAGATGTGTTCAGTTTGAACTGATTTGTATTGAATCGTTTGAGAACCAGACAAGAGCTACTGAAGGTTCCAAACTGGTGTTGCTGCTACGGTAAGAAGTGTGTCAACCTATCTAGTTTTTATGGAAAAAAAAAAAGCTCATTGTGCGTTTCGTAGGGGAAAAAATCAACATGGTTGGGTTTTTCTGTATCCTTCCAGTCCACGTAATGTTTTCCCCAAAAGTGCCTCAAAATGTGGGAGTTTTACCATTTTTTTTACGCACCTTTACGCAACACTCACGTGGCTTCCCTGCGTTCTCGTTGGCTGATCGCTCCCCTCCAAGTGGTTAATTGGGATCGCCCGTCAATTGGAGCAGGAAGTGAAGTGAAAACGTCCAACATGGCCAGCCGTCAGGTGCGCCTGTAAGTCACGCCCTCGGCCGTGCGGAGGATGGTTGCCGACTATAGCCTCGTTGGTGGAGCTCGCTAGCACCAGAGGTTGTATTCACGAACAATGAGGGCGACCCGCGCAAAGCACGGCTTCCTGCGTGTCTGCGTCCTGACCTGCTTCATCTACCTGCTGTGTTCCACCTGCACCGGAGTCCTCACCGGGCGGAAGATGGCCTCCCGCAGCCGGCGGAGTCACCGAGGCGCGCACCACCGGCCGCTGACGGACGAGCAGAAGGCCGATCAGAACCTGCAGTTCATGCTCAGTTTGTACCGGAGCGCAGCCGAACCAGACGGCAGACCCAAGCAGCACCGGAAGTTCGGCTCCAACACAGTGCGCCTTCTGAGACCCGCGGCGTCCTCGGTCCACTACTTGCCCGCTTCAGGAGGTGAAGGAACAGTTTGTCCATTTTTATATATATATATATATATATATATA